>JAXIVJ010012738.1:0-25000 GCA_036785665.1 Chirona hameri | reverse complement strand
ACACACACACACACACACACACACACACACACACACACACACACACACACACACACACACACACACACACACACACACACACACACACACACACACACACACACACACACACACACACACACACACACACACACACACACACACACACACACACACACACACACACACACACACACACACACACACACATATATATACACATATACACATATACACATATACACATACATATACATGTACACACACAAACACATATGCATACATATACATACATACATACCACATATGTGCTTAGTCATGAATTTTACATGTTATGCTACAGAATGCAATCATTGCTAAATGTAAGATTGCAGGAAGTGTTTTTTGGTGACTTGCTTAATGATATGTTTCGAGGAAGGAACATCACATATTAAAGGAAACAGGGGGGTTATGATATAATTCCATAGGCGGGGTCCCTGCCATCCTATAGTTTGTGTTCTATAAAGTTTATATGAGAAAGGTTCAATTACATGTTGAATAGTTCTGGTATCGGTTTCTCGTCGCTCCTTTATATTGAAAAGTAGATCTAATCTTGTTGGCAATGTTCCTTGAATCTTTTTGTGGATTACAACAAGTATTTGTAGCTTGGCTATATCTTGTACTTTCAGTAATTTGAGGTCTTTGAATAGTGGACCAGCATGAGCAAGTCTATTGCTACTGGTTATAATTCGCACAGCTTTTTGTTGCAAAATTTCTATTCTGTTTATATATGTGGGAAAAGTATTACCCCAGACAATGCAACAGTAATTTATATATGGCAATATGAGAGAGTTGTAGAGCAAAAGTAATGGTTTCCGCCCAAGTACGAACTTAGAGCGGTAGATAATGCCTATGTTTCGGCCAATGATGCTTGCAAGGTGATTTATATGATAGCGCCAAGAGAGTTTGTTGTCTATGTATACACCAAGATATTTAACTACATCAACAAATTTGATATTCTTACCATTTATAACAACATCCACATTTGTGATTTTACTTGAGTTGCTATAGAGTTGGCAAAAAGTGTTATCAGTATTCAAGGAGAGCTTATTCATGTTTAACCACTTACTTATTTTGGGTAGCTCTTCATTAATTATTGATTGTAAGTGTGTTGCATTGTTGCTTTCAAAGAAAAGAGCGGTGTCGTCCGCATAGAGTAAGCAAGTGGCATTATTGAAAGTGTTTGGAAGGTCATTAATATATATGATGAATAGTAATGGTCCTAGGATGGAACCTTGTGGTACTCCAATATTAATATGGCGTAGTTCGGAAGTATTTTCATTAACTATTACACATTGTTTGCGTTCTGTTAAGTATGATGTAATCAACCTCAGGGCTGTACTTGTTACACCATATCTTTAAGTTTTGCTATAAGTATGTTCGAATTAACTGTATCAAAGGCCTTTCGAAGGTCCAAATAGATGCCACATGTTGCATTTCCTGTTTCAAAGGCCCTTGTGATCATTTCTTGCAACAACACGAGTGGCATGTATGTAGATAGGCCTTTCTGAAAACCAAATTGAGAATTGCTTATGAGATTATTCATAGTTAGAAAACTAGTAAGCCTGATATATATTACCTTCTCAAGAATTTTGGAAATATATGGAAGTATGCTAATTGGTCTGTAGTTGTTAAACATCTGTTTTGCATTTGCTTTATATATTGGTTTGATCATGGCAATCTTTAGTTGTTTAGGAAAAACACCGTTACTTAAACATATATTTACTAGATGGGTTAACTGATTGATGATGCTGATATATGTTCCTTTGAATATTTTTGCATTTATTCCGTCGATCCCTGCCCCAACATTTTTCAAGTTAGTTATAATGGATTTTAGTTCATCTGCACTAATGGCCTTAAAATCAACGAGTGGTGAGTCTGCAACTTTTGTAATATTAATGACAGGGTCTTCCTCTGTAGGAGGAATTTTCTCTTGTAGTTTTTCACCAATAGATGTGAAAAAGTTGTTGAATTCGTTTGCAATTTTTTTTGGGTCTTTTATCTCCTCGCCTAGCATTCCTTGGAAGCATGATGGGAACTGAAACTCTTGGGTTTTGCCCTTACTTACGCTTTTGATTATGTCCCATATTTTACGAGGATTTTCTTTATGCTTCTCAAGTTCCGTTTCAATTAACTTACGTTTGGCTGCTCTTATGATATTGTTTAATACGTTTCTATAGTTTCTATATTTGCTTTCGTTTTGTTCAGTTGGATATATGCATTTGACGGCAAAAAGCTCATGGCGTCTGTTAATGGATAAGAGAATCCAGGGATTTACTGGGGTCGACTTTCGATTTTGTTTGGTTTTAAAGCTAAATTTTTTCCAATCCCGTCTGTGTATGCCTGCAGTAATTGACTACAGGCCAGTTCAGGGTCTGATATGTTTGTGAATTTCGCCAAGGATTCTACTAAGTGATTTTTTAAGTCATTTATTTTCCTAAAGTTAAATATTGTACGACGTTCTATTGACTTAGTGGCAGGTTTTGAGACTGCCACTAAGAGCGTTAATCGAAGCAATGTCGGTCCGGTGGCCGACGGGTCATGTTTGTGACGTCAACTAGTGGTATGACCTTTATGTCACTGACAAAGCACAACAGGAGGATACAACTCAAAATTGAAAGGTATTAAATCGTCCAGCTGAAATTGAAGATCGAACCAACCACTCAGAAAAAATGACGTCACCAGATTATAACTTATTAAAGTTTGATATCCAAACGATTGACAATTTGCGAGAAGTTTATTTAAGCTTCTGTTTAAATTTAAGAGAGGAACATATATTGTCAATAACTGAATTCACTTTGAAGCTCTGTAAAAGGTTACGTTTTTGCACGTGTTATTGACATTCCTTGTCGAAGCTCTAAGCTAAAGTTATACAGCTTTGTCGATCCCCTGCAGTTTTCTTTTATTGCTGCTCTTCCGATATTCCTTTTTATTCTCCCGACTGCTGGTCTTCAATCTCCATCCAGGCCACGATAAGTGGTAGCGGCTGCCGGGTATATGGCAGCCAACGAGTCCCCGTGGGAGTGGTGGCCGCCCTCATGGCCTGGTCCTTACCCTTTACTTCGGTCTGCGGGTGAGGGAAGGTCGTATGGAAAATCGCCCACTCGCCAATCGTCATGACATCCTGGTCCATTGCTCCAATTTCCCTCATTTCATGGCTACGCCATGAAAAGAGAGGGACCAAGGCCCAAGCAGACTTTTCCTAACCAAACGATAGTGAACATTATATAGATGTGGCCAGATACTGAATTGGTACTT
This sequence comes from Chirona hameri, assembly GCA_036785665.1. Lineage (NCBI taxonomy): Eukaryota > Metazoa > Arthropoda > Thecostraca > Balanomorpha > Balanidae > Chirona > Chirona hameri. The sequence continues at coordinate 21,724 of JAXIVJ010012738.1, read as the reverse complement.
TGAAATATGGAGAAAGTTATATATTATTGATCCTTTTTGCAATTCTGACTTGTAAAATCATGTCTAAGCATGTGCACATGCTTATTATTAGATTTGTCATCGCTGAGCACATAAAACGATTCCATCGCTTTTACGGAAATATTACAATCCATTGTATTGAACTGAATGTGGAAAGTCAAGTCGCCGACGCTTCCTTCTTCCTGCCACTTAACTAACTCAGCGCCTATAGGTCGCTGAGATGATCGATTGGAAACAACATTGTTCGGAAATTAATTATCATGTGAAGCGCCCTTTGGAACGGTTTCTAATTGACATCCCTCTTAATTATCACTCAATTTCCCAGTTTAAATAACCTCAAGTGTAGGTAACTACCGCCCCGCCATAGTCCGGCTGCGCCGTTGCCTTCCGGATGGATCCACGCCAGTTTTCATCAGTGTTTCTGAAAACAACACAGCACATCAGTGTCATTGATAATATCGCAACAACCGCTGACCATGTAATATACAGGCACGGAAAGAACAGACCAGGTCAACGTGTTCGCCCTCATAATAGATCGTCTAAAATATACCTTGATTGTGGCATGGCTAGGAGAACAATTACTTGCGCTTTGGGTAGTTTACTATGGATGACGGCCCCTGCTATGGAAACTAACAAAACACACACATACACACACATGCGCAGTGTGCACACATGTATGTATGCACACACGCACGCACACACGCACACAAACAAAGCGTAATGGAGAGGATAATGATTGTTGCCACTTTCTTATGAAGCCAAGGCTGTTATAGTTATTAGCGGGCTCAAGGGATTACACCTGCTCCCTATTCATGGAACGTTATTGTTGAGGTTCTTATACGCATTATTGCAGCCCACGTATATGGATTTGTGATATGTTGCGAGATTATAGTTCGTCTGTTTATGCGAAGACAAAGCCAGCCAGTCGAACCAATTCCAAACCACTGAAACATTTCGGCAGTGTTTTTGTTTACAGCCGAGGTGAGGGTGGTCATTCATCATCTGAAGGATCATTCACTCTGATCCTCTCAGCCTCAGAGGCTTTCAACGCCAGTGTTCTTTCGGTTTTCGGCAGAAAGGGTGACCCGAGTTCGCTGATATTGGGATTCGTCAAAACTCAAAAGATTTCGGCGACAAAACGGTTATGACTTTTCACTTTAAGCAGATTGTAGAGAAGAAGAAAACAAAACTGACCGTCAGGGGTACAGGTCAAGGATTGCGCACGGATGTAATTACATTGTCAGCATTGTCAGTGTTGACTGTTGCCGACTGGTTTGTCCATTGTCAGTGTTGACTGTTGCCGACTGGTTTGTCCATTGTCAGTGTTGACTGTTGCCGACTGGTTTGTCCATTGTCAGTGTTGACTGTTGCCGACTGGTTTGTCCATTGTCAGTGTTGACTGTTGCCGACTGGTTTGTCCATTGTCAGTGTTGACTGTTGCCGACTGGTTTGTCCATTGTCAGTGTTGACTGTTGCCGACTGGTTTGTCCATTGTCAGTGTTGACTGTTGCCGACTGGTTTGTCCATTGTCAGTGTTGACTGTTGCCGACTGGTTTGTCCATTGTCAGTGTTGACTGTTGCCGACTGGTTTGTCCATTGTCGTCTGTCGGGTCTGTGCTCGTACGATGTTTGCATCGAGCAGACCACATCGAGCAGACCACATCGAGCAGACCACACCGAGCAGACCACATCGAGCAGACCACACCGAACAGACCACACCGAGCAGACCACATCGAGCAGATCACATCGAGCAGACCACATCGAGCAGACCACATCGAACAGACCACATCGAGAGCAGACCACATCGAGCAGACCACATCGAGCAGACCACATCGAGCAGACCACACCGAGCAGACCACATCGAGAGCAGACCACATCGAGCAGACCACATCGAGCAGACCACATCGAGAGCAGACCACATCGAGCAGACCACATCGAGCAGACCACATCGAGCAGACCACATCGAGCAGACCACACCGAGCAGACCACATCGAGAGCAGACCACATCGAGCAGACCACATCGAGCAGACCACATCGAGCAGACCACACCGAGCAGACCACATCGAGCAGACCACATCGAGCAGACCACATCGAGCAGACCACATCGAGCAGACCACATCGAGCAGACCACACCGAGCAGACCACATCGAGCAGACCACATCGAGCAGACCATATCGAGCAGACCACATCGAGCACAGATCCATGACCTGCCAATCGTGTTCCTCATTTCACATCATTGACATATAGGTCATATGAAAATAAGAACATTTACATTTTCATAATTGCTATTCTTCTTCCATGATCACTGCAGCTAGGCACATATAAAAGTATCATTTACCCCCCACATCGTGTAAATGCTGATCAAACAAATTAATCCTTGTTTCGCTCAAACGAATAAGCTAAACTCAATTCGTTTCGGTGGTTGTTGTTTGTATCTTTGCTCTAGAAAGTGAATATGCAAATGTAACCGATTATTGAGGTTGGAACATGCACTCAAATTTTGAATGATATCCATAACATAAAGCAAAAGGATTTGCCAACCCATTCTTCTTTTGAGCGTTTGATGTAGGTACTCGCGTTGTGACAAATCGGCGTTGCTGCTTCAAGTCCCCAAATGATGGAGGATCAAATGAAATACATATGTAACGGAAATAAAATAAATATAATAAATCAACAGAAATACAAATGTATTTATAGTCAATGCAAACCCTACGCATGCGTCTTTTCCGTCAACGAGAAGCTTCACTTTTATCTTTACATAAGGTACGTAGTATCGTAGCATTGCTAGTTAGCACGGCACCGGTACGGCGGCTTGTGAGTGTGATAATCTAAATAATAGATCTCGCATTTCATCACGCAACTTGTTGCCAGCAGAATTAAGAGTTGAACGCTTCACGCGTATGGAAACGAATCGATACGTTCTGTCATAATACTTAGTTGAAATTAAATGATGACATTCGAGTCAGAATTGCATTTCCAAAATGATTATGAATATGTTGGGAGCTGCCGATTACTAGCTTGACAGGTTGCTTTTGAGTCGCCAATGCCGTTTTGTATTATCTCATCGATGTGGCGGGTAAAGGGAGACTTGTATTCAGTCACTCTTGCAATTATGTGTGTGTGCGTGCGTGCAATTATGTTAAATTATCTTGAATAGTTTACGCTGAACTACCAGGTGGGTTTGAAAGCCCTGCACATTGGTGCCTGTCTGCGATCCGACCGGTCAAAGGTCATGTTGCTCATCCTTCCCTCCCACTTCGCACTGTTTCGGTACCCAAGTACCTAGCCTGTTTCAGACCACAGCGTGATCGTGAAGTGGAGATGCTGGCATAAGTCCGAAGCTTACTAGATGAATTTGTGTCAGATCTCGTGTGTTTTATTTCGCTTGTATACAACATGCACTATTGCACTGCATGTCGCATCCTATTTGCCATCTCTCGGGTCATATAGTCCAGTCGGCAACAGGGTCGGATTAGTTCACCCACTTGGTTTCTGTAGTTTCGGATCATTTTTCTCTTCTATATTTAGAATCAGTATGTCCTGCGGCTTGTTGCAGGGGCTAAACTTAAGACATGAGTTTAATAACTAGGCAAACAGCTTATAATCCTGCGGATGCGTTTAAGTCTTTACGACTAAATTTGACCCATACAATATGGTGGTTATTTCAAGATATCATGGCGCCAGTCAGGTCCTGGAAAACACGTACCTACTTGTACTCGTGAAGGAATGTTATTTCGTTTATAATTAGTTTATCTTTCATTATGTATCGGTTAAACAATTACAAACAAGTTGTAGCACAGGCATGTTTCGAAACATTACTTTTATGTCTTCGGATCACAAAATAATTACAAATCGCGTGCACATTTACGAGTTGCCTGTTGCATGACCTGGCAAACCAAACGTCGCAACTGAAGACAACCGAAGCCCCTGCAGAGAGATTAATTTGTAATTTTTTAAATACCAACTCGTGACATTGCCACAGACGCAAACGGAAACGGCAATATTTATGATAGCTGCACGCTTCACTTCTGTACAAACTAGTTGTGTGCGTTAAAACTTGCGTACAGTTGCAGTGTAATCTCGGCTTCGAGCTATGCGGTACAGCATAAATTCAGGCGTTTACTACTACTGCCATCTAGGGACAGGAATTTAAGTAAATATGTGTGCTGTTGCTCGTAGCCATGGCAGTGGTTCCCAACATTTATCAACACGCAAACGTTAATACATGGCTGAGCATCATTTAACATTAATTGGGTTGGATACTCTTCCGATAATGTGGTGATAGTAAACAGAACCTGGGTTTTGTGCAATGTATGTGCAATGTATGTGCATCATGCATCTTACGTATCATCTATAATGTCTCACTTATCTATTGAATCGCCATCAACCCCGCCTAAACGTTATATTTACCCAAGTGGGGTAATTACCTAGGGTGATTTCAGTTCAACCCAGGGGTAATTTCAGTTCACTGTTACCCCAAGTGGCCAGTGGGTAACAACAGTGAACTGAAACGCGGGCATCCGGGAAAAGCTATAGAAAGTTATGTGTCTAACAAGCCTACATTGGTTAAACTTCATGAAATATTTAAGTTGGTTGGCTTAACGCGCGCCCTGGAGGGCCTCTGAGAATTACACGCCCGGGGGGGGGGGGCAGATTTCTCCCCCCCCCCTCCCTCTATGATCTCGAAAACCACGCAACGTAGCGACAAGAAGAAAATGGCGTTAGATATCTCGAGACAAGTTCTATCGAAAGTATATGGTCTTTTTTAGGTCAGGTCAATATTGAGGTCACGAGAGGTCATCAAAGGTCAGATTTTCCAGTTTTAGGACTTCGTTCCAGAAATCTCCAGATATCACATGAACTATGATATCTGGAGAGGAGGAACACACAGCAAAAAGCAATGGAAAGCTTTTGAAAATTGCAATCGCTAAAGTGCCCTCAGATTTGAGCTCAGGTCAATAGTTTAGGCTCCAGAGGTCATCAAATGTAAAAGATGTCATTTTTTGGCAAAACTGTTTTTCGCAAATAACTTTTTACCTAATCAAGATAAAGCAATACGTTTGACGCCATCGTATTTGTCTCGTCAAGGCTCTTCGAATAATATTCATGTTGACTAGTTTAAGTTAACACGCGCCCTGGAGGGCCTCTGTTAATTACACGCCCTGGAGGGGGGGGCGGATTTCGCCCCCCCCCCTATGATCTCGAAAACCACGCAACGTAGCGACAAGCGGGAAACGACGTTAGATAGCTCGAGACAAGCTCTTTCGAAAATATTTCGCTATTTTTTTTTCAAGTCAATATTGAGGTCACCAGAGGTCATCAAGGGTCAGATTTTCAAGTTTTCAAGACTTCGGTTCGAACACTCCCAAATATCTCGGGAACTATGATAGTTAGCAGCAAACGGAAAAAAGCAATCGCAAGTCATTGAAAAATGGAATCGACATATGTGTCCTCAGATTTGAGCTCAGGTCAATAGTTTAGTCTCCAGAGGTCACCGAATGTCAAAAAGGTGATTTTGTTTTCAAAACTGTTTTCCTCAAATAACCTTTTACCTAATAAATATAAAGCAATAATGTTTACTCCATCGCGTGTATCTTGTCAAGGTGCTTCGAATCATATTCATGGTGACCGGGTTAGGTCAACTGAGAAATTTGACCTCAGGTCAAGGTCAAGTGGTGACCCAAGTTGGCCATGTTGCATATTGGGAGACGTGTCTCGACGAGACAAACATATTGGTACCGTCTTCTCTTCTCTATCTTCATTATGTCGATAGTTATTGATAAAACCGTGTTTGCGGTCGCAACATTGACCTGACCTTAGGTCACCGATATTAGAAATCCGAGATAAACAAATTGTTGGTATCTATGACCTTATGAAGTCCTGCTAGATTGAAACCGATCGGCGTAAAACTGTGGCTGTGGTACTACTGCAAACGTTTTGGAGTTGAGGTCATCACGTGACCTGGTCTGGTGACCTGACCTGAGATGACCTGAGGCCAATAATTTTATATAATGCGGGAAGTTCATTTCTAAACAGGTGTTTTGCAGCGCCGCCGTTTTTGCGCTATCCTCGAAAAACCGGAGGGGTGGGCGGATTTCGCCCCCCCCCTCCAGGGCGCGTGTTAATTGATAAATTTTACCTCAGGTCAAGGTCAAGTGGTGACCTAAGTAAGTCATGTTGCATATTGGGAGACGTGTCTCGACGAGACAAACACATTGGTACCATTTTCACTTCTCTATCTTTATTATGTCGATAGTTATTGACAAAAAAGTGTTGGCGGTCACGAAATTGACCTGACCTTAGGTCACCGATATAAAAAAAATCAGAGATAAATAAATTGTAGGTATCTAAAACCTTATCAAATCCTGCAAGATTGAAACCGATCGGCCTGAAACTGTGGCTGCGGTACTACCGCAAACGTTTTGGAGGTGGGGTAATCACGTGACATGGGCTGGTGACCTGACCTGGGATGACCCGAGGTCAATAATTTGACATAATGTAGGTAGTTCATTTCCGAACAGGTATGCAAAAAACGGCGGCGTTGCGCGCCGCTATTTTTGCACTATCCTAGAAAAACCGGAGGGTTGGGTGAAAACCGGAGGGTTTGGTGGATTTCGCCCCCCCCCCCGAAAATAGGTATGTAGGTATGTTGGTATGGCGGTATGTAGGTATACCTACATACCTACCTACCGTGCACTTTATTCAACATCACAAACGAGCGCTTCGTCCTCATCTGAGTTAGCGGAAGTTGACTCCAGCCATGATGTATTCCGCCCGCGGCGTTATGAGCTGGCATTAACCCGCGCCGTGCCGGTGCTCGGCGCCAACTTCGCCCTGCCGGGGGGGGGGGGGGGGGGGGGGGGTAGACCCCCTCCAACTCGAAAACTAAAAGGGCTAGACAGACGCGGAAGAAGGCGTTCCAAAGCACTCGACAACCACATTCGAAAGTCGAAAGTTTTTAGCTCAGGTCAATGGTTTAGGCTCCAGAGCTCATCAAATGTCAAAAAGGCTATTTTATACAAAACAGTTTTTCACAAATAGCTTTTTACATAACAAAGACAAGGCAATAATTGTGATGCCATCATGTTGGTCTCGTCAAGGCGCTTGGAATCATATTAATGATGACCAGGTTAGGTCAACTTAAAAAGTTGACCTCAGGTCAAGGTCAAGTGGTGACCCAAGTAGGTAATGTTGCATATGAGAAGACGTGCCTCGATGAGACAAACACATTGGTGTCTCTTTAACTTCTCTATCATCATTATGTCGATAGTTATTGACATAAAACTGTTGTTGACCTCGGATGACCTCAGCTGAGCTTGTAAGGGTCACTGAACAAAAATAGTATCTTGGTTATCAAGAATGGCGTATAATAACATGATCCAGAAGGAATTATACTGATATCTTGCGTATCCTTGGAAAAAGAAGCATTTTAATATTTTCCCATTGAATGGGGAGGTCACGAAATTGACCCGACCTTAGGTCGCTGATATACAAAATACAAGATACACAAATTGTAGATATATATATGACCTTATAAAATCCTGTAAGTGTAAAACCGATCATCCAAAAACTGTGACTGTGGTATGACCACAAGTTTTTTTTTGGAGGTGGTGTCACGTGACCTGGTCTGGTGACCTGACCTGAGATGACCCGATGTGTTTTTTTAACATAATGTGAGCAATTGATGCCGGAACATCTGTGCCAAAAACGGCGGCGCTGCGCGTCGCCGTTTTTTCGCTATCTTCGAAAAACCAGAGGGTGGGGGTGTCAACCCCCTCCGGTACGGCGGGGGTTAAAAGACACCGGCGGGCTGTGATGGCAAATGAGCTCGTGGGAGTACCATGATCTGTGACCGAGGCCGGCGGAGAGCCGACACCACCAATGTATCCCGCAGCTGATCACCGCTCTGCTCTGCCGCGCACCAAATCGATGCCGGCGAATCGATGCTGCTAACCAGGAGCTCTCTGTATTGCTCCGACTGGTGGCGTCATCCACGGACTCCTCAAGGAGCGGCCGACAGGTGCGCCTGGAGAAGATAGTCGCCATTAATTGACATACCGGAAGATAGAAAAGATCGGGAATATATTGTTTAGTTTTTTTTATTAAGGCACTTACTCTGGATAACATGTAATATTTTATATTTTCATCATTTTCGTCATTTTTAGCATTCTGTAGCCTATTTCACAAAGCAAAAAAGTTTGTAATTACAAAGAATTTATTTGTAATTACACATCATTTTTACACATGTTTGTAGTTTGGATTTCACAAAACGTCAGGGCAGTAAATCTCAATTTACTATTTACAGACTACTTTACAAAGATATTGTTTGTAAAAATGTTTGCAATTGCACATGTTCTATTTCTCAAAGGTTGACGGAAGTGAGGAAATGTTTGCAATTACAAACTTGTAATTCCAGTGGGTCAGGGGTTCTGAATTTCAGAAACTGCATTGACAGTTGACATTGTTTGACTGCTCAGGTTATTTTATTGGTGAGGTTGTTACGTTGCCGAGGTTTTTAGGGTAATGGTTTAGTTATGCATAGGTATAGCGACCCAAAACAAGTTATTTCCCCGAGAGATTCGAACAGGGATCTCCAGCTTTGAAGTCCCAGTGCACCTTACCGATTGCGCTGAAGGGCGCCTCCGCGCGGAGAAATCGCATGGCGATAGAATTGCAGCGGTCAACGATGTCTTGTGCAATGTACAGTGAACCTTCACCCTTTACGAAGTAAGAAATCGGCTAGGTTAGGTGAAAAAATGGTCGAGAAATTCAACGATCTTTCTTTTAAGAGTAGTTCTGTTGTTATGCTCCGCCACCTGGTGAATGGTCAAATTCTGTTTACTCTTAACTGCTTACCAAGATGTATTTTTACGATCAGAGTTTGCATTCCGATTCAATGTTAATTCAAAGATAATTCTCCCTATAACTAATTTGATATTGAATTAAAAAATAAACCGCAATGTAAATATTTGTTAAATTAATTTGTTAACAATCAAATTATTTGTCATTAGCATCAAGTTTAATACAAACGTTCTTGATTTCAAGCTTTCTGCTGTACTAACATTTGTGTTGACAATTTTCTTTACAATCGGTAATTCAGAGGTGGCGAATGTTTGTGAAATGTCTTTTTGTGAGGTTTGCAATATTTGCTTGCGTTTGTAATCGCAAACATGTGTAATTACTAACTTCTTTGTGAAATAGGCCTCAGAAGTGAAGTTTCACGCAAGCGACCTCTGATTTTCTCGCTCGAATTTTTATCTCGCGCGGCAACAAACCACGAGAATTACACAATAACTTCTGCAAGAATAAATACATTGTTACAAGTACCACAAAGAAAACCCAAGAAAAATAACGAAACGAATAGTTAAATGCAGTATTTCAAGGATGTTGCTTATGTACTATCAAGAGCATAATGTTGAAAATCGAACAGAAATTATTAATGTTGCCAAGTCAGAAACGATTAGCCAACGAAGAACGAACGAAACGAAACAACACTTGCATCTTCATTGTGTTTATAGGTATAGGTAGTTTATATGTACTTTTACTATTGCACATCACTTTTTACTCCCACTTGTATCCTGCCCCTCCCTAATGCAGTGCGCTGTGCGTGGCGCCCAAATGGCTGACGATCATCTCACGTAACATCGCGACGGGCACACAATAGCCACTAGTGCTGTGACGTGTCACATCATGTGCATTGTACGAGAGAGTGGATGAGCCGGCACGTCTACAAAAAAAAATAGCAGTGGCTTCTTCAAAGGTATGCTTTATGTCATCGAGTCCATGACAACATTTGTGCCGACCATTCATTTTTGTGATATTTTTTAAGCTAAACTATTTTGTATTTTGCTGTTTTTGACATTAATTTTTGTTTGCGCGCCTGTGAAGAAATTATCAGGAATTAGGAAGCCGAAATCACACAAAAAGTAACAAAACCAATAAGGATAAGCAAGAACATTGTTTTACTAACCGGTTTTCTACAGAAGTGTAGATAATTAGCAACGTATGGACATTACTCGTAACTTCCTAAAGATCAATGGACTGCACTTCCTCATGATGAAATATGATTCGATACAACACCATGTTTTATTCACTCTGCATACATCCATAGAGCGGTATGTTCAATATGAATAGGATAGGACTGCCTGCTTTGCATTGAAAGTGGTTTGAAGCAGTGTTCGCCACGGGCCCACTAACTCCCAGGCCGGCCCGGCCCAGACCCATGAACACCAAGCCCATGCCCGGACCAGATCCGGTCAAATTCATAATATTGAGGCCCATGCCCAGTCCGGCCCGTTCAGATTAAGCATATAATTATTTTCACAAAATTTGCAATCATTATCCTAGCATATTTACTTGTATACTATAAATGTGAAACAATCAACCAACTATGCTGACCAAAAAAAGCCACAGCCACAGCAACAGTGTGTTGCTGTGTAAGTGAACTGCTGGTTAAAATATTTTTAAGCTGACCTGAGCTTGCGCGCATTACTTCAAAACTTCAGCCCAGGCCCGTCCAGAGCCCGGTGATTTCCTTAAAGTTGAGGCCCGGCCCAGGCCCAGCCCATGGCCCATAGGGCCAGCCCGGCCTGTGGCCCATTATAGGGCCAGCCCGGCCCGTGGCCCATTATAGGGCCAGCCCGGCCCGTGGCCCATTATAGGGCCAGCCCGGCCCGTGGCCCATTATAGGGCCAGCCCGGCCCGTGGCCCATTATAGGGCCAGCCCGGCCCGTGGCCCATTATAGGGCCAGCCCGGCCCGTGGCCCATTATAGGGCCAGCCCGGCCCGTGGCCCATTATAGGGCCAGCCCGGCCCGTGGCGAACTCTGATAGATATCAACGTCCCACGGCAGCCTATACCAGCTGAATCGACCGCCGTAAGTCTATCGATCGTCAAGCACCAGTACTTACACACTGCCTGTATAGGGCATGCAGTGCAAAGACCCAGTGTACACATCGGTCTCTCTGAATTGAAAGCAGCCGTGACTGATGCGTTTCCGGCAGTGAGCGAGCTAATTTATGCTCCGTCCTGCCCCCATGATCAATGTTGTAGTGGTGAGGGATGATTGTGTTGAAGGGATGATGGTAGTCATGCTCCCTTTCTTCCCTCCGTCCCGACTCCGCAGCAGCAGCTGGGACTGTACTGTTTATGACATGTTGCCGTTTGGATGGTTTCCGATGAGGTCAGGGTGTAGGTTCCTATTCAGTTGGGGGGGGGGGGGGGGCTTCAGCCCCCATCTGGGGCTTCAGCCCCCCACACTTTGACGAAGAAGTGGGTCAAATCCGGGAGAAACTGCATTTTGTGGATTTTGATGGTTCTTTAAGCGAGTTTTTTTTCCAGCTCAGCCCCCCCCCCTACTTGTCTGGAGAAGCTACGCCCCTGGATGAGGTGATACAGTTTGGATGGCAAACAGCTTCAGATGGCTCGCAACGTTTTCTGCCAAACACGGACGTTGCCGTAAAGTCTGCTTTAACTCCTGGTGGTCATATAGATAGGCAGAACAAATGACGGTTATGTGCAAATATTCAAGAAATAGAAAACGTCCATTGGGCTTATTTGTCTATAGCCTATGTTCGACAACAGCAATATCAGCGACGAGTATCTGGAGATGACGTTTCCAGGGGGAATATCACCCCTCGTCCACTCATCGCTTCCTATCTTTGGACTCTGAAGTGGGCAGTGATCCAGGGGCGTAGTTTCTCAAATCAGTTGAGGAGCTGAACTCAGGTCCATTCCAGCAACCCAAAGCAGTTTATTATCATCTGATTTCCCCAACATGAATAGCAGTTTCGTTCGTAATACAGAAAAACAATTTACTTTTAATTTTGATTTGTATTGGTATTTCTTCATCTTTTCCCTTTTTACTGTTGCTATTGTCAAATATCTGTTTATAAGTTGAGGGGGCTGAATGACAAGTTGAGGGGGCTGAGCTACAAGTTGAGAGGGCTGAAGCCCCCTCAGCTGAATAGGATCCCACACCCCTGCAGTCCCAGAACTCAACACAAACTTGGCCTGTCGCCAGTACTTAGCACACGATATTCAGCGAGAGGTGTTGATGTTGAACCGACATTCTGTCTACCTCCTCCGCAGCCATCGGAGGTTCGTTCTTCTCACTGTTCTCATTAGCATATCAATCTGATGGTTGAATGCCGTTTGTGTGAGATCAAAGAGATGCGCTAGATGAAAGGAATCGAGGAATCAGCGGCGCGTAAAATGCTGAGCCAAATTGCTTTACTGCTCAGGTGGAACTGGAATGCATATTAAATTTAAAGTACAATAAGTAGCCGGTACAACGAGTATGGGTACAACGAGTATGGCGCTAAGATCTAAAAGGCATCACATCATCAATGTGACGTCCACATGCATATGTTGGACACAATTTAACCCTATGCGGGCGGCCAAAACTACGTTAACTTTGCGGGTGGGGGGTGGGGGGGTGGGGTCAGATTCTGCCCCCCCCCCCAGATATCTCGAGAACCGCTCGGTCAATTTTGATGGGGAAAAGGCCATTCGATTCTTCAACAAGATATTTTTTTTCGGGGCCCGAAATGTATTTCTTGTTCAAAAATGGGGGCCATGGGCCAAACAAACGAACTTTTTGGGTGTTTTTTGAACGGTCATTGCCGCCATGTGGTTTGGCCGATTTGCATGCTCCAGACGTTTTTGAGTTCAAGTGTACTGATCTTTAATATACCAAAAGATAAATACCAAAATCAAAAATCATAGGCGTATTCAGGGGATGGAAAATGGGGGGGCATTTTCAGATAACAAATTTGTGCTGTTCGTGATTGTTTGGGACGAAATGAACATCACATGTGGGCATTACCTGCTGTAATTTGTTAAATTTAATATATTGCGCATAGGCGGATCCAGGAAAACAACGTGGGGGGCACCATGCGAGTAACACTTGTATCATCTTACTAATTTGAAGTTGGACATAATTTGAGGGAGGGTATCGCCTCCCATTTTTTTGTACCTGAGTGCGCCTCTGCCAACACATGTATAATCTCAGTATGTATGATGCATATTGCATTGCAAATGTGTCAGACGCATTTATTGCACCGCAAACTACGAAGAAAGTATGCGCCGCACAACCGCATTCGTAACACCCTCCCCAAAACAGGAGCCTGTCACCGCCTCTTCCGGCCCGATTTTTTCCTTCAAAATTTTGACACAACACGTGCCATTCAAAGTTAGGAAAAGTTACAAAGTTTCAAGACGCTAGGCGTAACGGTTTAGAAGTGGCAAGGTGAAAAAGCACCGGGGGGTGGGGGCAGAATCTGCCACCCCGCAGGGAATAGGGTTAAAGGGAGTGTGCCTACTGTTTTGGAATGCCAAAAATATTTTTCATACGGTAAGTAGCTGTTGGTTTGATTGTTGTATATGATGAAATTCACATCCGGAGCCCCTTTAGTTGAATTTTCACTTATATTGTTTTTTGTTTATTTTTGTTTCGATATCTATAAAACGATCGCCACTATGGTGATGTTATGTAAAACGGCGCACATAAGACAATACAATTACGGTTACATCATGCAAGATAGAAAGACGAGTTTTGCACAGCACGTTCTTGCCACTGTGAACTTTATTATGTGCAAGTTTCGTAGCTCTAAATTGATATCTTCTTCAAAAAATGGCCATCGGCCATCATCGAAATGGCCATCATCGAAAAACATGATGGCCGTCCAGTTTCTGTTCGGCTGCTGCTATCAGCGTGCACGAGCTGTTTTGTTGAATTGCTATTGGCCGGCGCTAACAATATGCTAGCAGTTTAATCGATAGTTGCAGTGCTTCTAGTAGCGGAAGCCCTCTGGAGTCTACCCGATAACTTTTTGCTCCCAAGCAAATTCCTGGAGTCTTTGAATATCTCAGCAACTAGGGTGAAACTGGAGAAATGAAGTATTGGTTTAATTCACAAAATTGTGTTCTATATACCAGTGTCAATAACCCCAACTGAACGATGTGAGTAGGCACACTCCCTTTAAGGAACGTATATTTTCCTCGAGTTTTAACTCTGATTAATCAGCGTACGAAGACATAATACGACAACACATGACATGGCAAAATACGTTAGATTCCAGTCCAGTCTATCCAGGCGAATTCACCCGCCGTGGCATTGTGGATCGATCACTTCTCACAGCGAGCCAGTCGGTTATCGCAGGGTGATAATAAAAATGGGGTAAATTATACAGTTTGCCATTTCGCAGCAGACTTGTAGCGACCGTTTCGAGTGGAATGGACCGACAGAAAGTTTGTCAGCAGCTAGGCATCAAATAAACTGAATTACACGCCTGGGCGGAAGTTGAAAAGCTGCAGGGAAGGGACTTAGAGCAATCCAGTCGCGGCGATAAACGCTCGAAAGCGTCGATTTCCCCTCGATTCGCCCGGTCACGCAGAGGGCCACTCGGATCTCAACAACTAAGTGGCGCCAAGTAAATCAGAAGGTGCAATCTATACCTTGTCAGTTGTCAGGGCAACTCGTAAAAACTTCCACAGCTACTGGCAATGGCAAAGGGGCGTAAGAGCGCGCATGTAATAATACAAAAGGAAACTAGTTCAGGCTAGCATGAAAAAAATCATCAAAGGGATGACGCCTGCAACCATGATATCCACACGCTAACACAGCGAGTGAAAATGGCGTGAGCCAACGCCTCCACAGGTTTTCTAAAATATAACAGTCTCACTGCGCCAGAGATACCTGGAATGCGACAAGGATGCATATTGCATGCTTGTCGCATTATTGTATTCCGGCGAACATCAGACAAACTCAAATGATCGTATACGTTGGCTGCGCACGAAGCGGGAGCGACCTGTGGCAATTTTTGTTACACCCTGAAATGTTAATCACGCCGCGAAACATTGCACCCCGCCTGCAATGGCGGCATCAGGGGAACTAATATCGGACTGTGTGGGACACTGCCCGCACAACTTTTAATCGAAACTTCCGAGCAGCGCACGGACTGTGCAGCAATTCTGAGTACAACTTCGTTGATAATTGATTGCATTCCAGGAACATGGTTAATTTTATTTTATTTTTGTTCGCGTGCAATAAGCAAAGATACACTGAATATTCGGAAAACTTTTAGTAATATAAAATACCTCCCGGGGCCGGGAAGAAGTTTGTTTACCGGCCTTGTAAAGGCGGCCGCACACTAGGCCATTTGGCGCGCGGAGGTCGCGATTTCGCTACGACTTTCCGCGCATCTATAGCGACTTTCCGCCTTCGCGTCAGCCGAAACGTCAAAAATCGCGGACGAATGTCGTCGGCCGGCCATCTGCGGACCGGCGGAAAAAACTGATTCGAACGAGCTTTTTTTCCGCGACTGAACGTCGCGGAGCCGCGGACAACACAATTGATCAGGCTAACAGTGGCGAATCTATGCAAGACAGAGGTACACATTTTGCACAGCATGCTCTTGCCGCTGTGAAATTTATTATGTAAAAGTTTCGTGGTTCTAAACTTACATCTTCGTCGAAAAATGGCCATCATTAATTTACCTTGGGACAGGCCGTAGGCACAGGTTGCGACATGCTGTAGGTCGGCAGGGCGGAATCTCGCGAGCAGACAGCGCCGAATCCGCCGGAACAAGGACGATATTCAGCGGTATTGCCGCGATTTTCCGAGACGGAATTTCGCAGTGATATCGGGCGCCAAATGTGTAGTGTGCGGCCGCCTTAACCCGCGAGTTACTGGGGTATATTTCATAACGCGACTTACTGGGGGGGGGGGGGCTATTTTTTGCCCCCCCCCCCTCCTCGGATCTCCGGAACTACTGGACCGAATGTAAAAATTCAAACGGCATTCGATATCCCTGGGACATTTATCGAGGGAAACATAATATTGTTGACCTCGGGGTCACCGATGACGTCACAGGTCAGGTCAAGTACAAAATGTTTGACCGTGTCAAAAGGTCTCGATGGATGGAATTGTCGCGCAAAATTGCGATATTAAACGCATAAGCTGTCGATAAATCGGTATGATTCGTGTGTCTGACACTTCTAAGTACCTTTCTAAGCTGTTTATGACCTTGGGTCAGGTCAAGGTCATCAGAGGTCACGAGGTCAAACTGCAGATTACGGTCATTAGGCGTTGTAACACATGTTTATGGGTTTGTTTTTCGTCTAGAACGCGAAAAATGGCCTTAGTTCCATATAAATAGAAGTATAAATAGAAGTTTGTTCCATATAAATAGAAGTAAAAAGCAAAAAGGGAAATGCGTTTGCGTCATTTTTGAAGATATCGACTTTACATTTTATATACATATTCACCGCTTACGTCCCGATGACATATATTCCG
Organism: Chirona hameri; assembly: GCA_036785665.1. Taxonomy (NCBI): domain Eukaryota; kingdom Metazoa; phylum Arthropoda; class Thecostraca; order Balanomorpha; family Balanidae; genus Chirona; species Chirona hameri. The sequence continues at coordinate 5,409 of JAXIVJ010012738.1, read as the reverse complement.
GTTTTTGGATAATTCTGAATTTCTCTTGAAAATTTTGTAAAAACAAAAAAAAATGTATTTGGATTTCTCAAAATTTTGAATAAAAAACCCTCAAAAATCCGAGATAGCAGTTTGATATCCCGGTCTATTGTCAGTAATGTGATTTAAGACAATTTAGTTTATCTCAAACATCATATCTTTGACAGCGTTTTTTGCAAACCATTATTTTGCAACACAAACCGAAGAACATGACGTCACTCTGACGTCATTCCCGGTTGACCTATCATAGCCTCATATTTTTCCTTTTGCCAACAGGTGTAGAATTGATGTGAGAGAAGGTACTGTAAGTTTAGTGACGATACTGGTGTTCGTTTAGGAGTTATTGCAAAATAACGGGAGGGAGGGGGGGGGGAATAGGCTCCCCCAGTAAGTCGCGGGTTAAGGGAGGTTTCTTGTAAACAAACTGCCTAAACAAACTACCAAACTAGTAAACAAACAAGTAAACTACCAAACTAGTTACAAACTAGTAAGCAAACTACCGGCCTTGTTAGGGAGGCCTTGTAAGGGAGGTTTCTTATACGGCCTTGTAAGGGAGGTATTCATTTGACCATATGCCGTTTATGTACTGTATTCTTTTACAGATTGGATCTATTGAATTTTAAAGTGTTTACTCAGCCTATTAGGTACGCACTGTGACATTCGTATATAAAGACCCTTTTCTCTGCATTTGGGTTTCCGAATATCCAAAAATCAAGACCTCCAAGAAAAGAGAAACACAATAAGAGAGAAGAAGAAAGCTGATAGAATCTAGTCGCGATTCAGATACAGTGTCAATCTTCTGGAGTGGTGCAAAACGGAGCTCACCTTGCTCTTGTGCCCTTCTATCGATTGAAGCAAGGAAGGGTAATAGCGGGCACTATGAAGCGATCACCTTGCATTGTATGCTTTCAGTCACCAACCACTTCCAGAAGAATCACAAATTGTGCCCATAGTCAAATCAGTAGTTAAGTATGATTACGCAGTGCTAGGATTATTGTCTGCACACGATTTCGTTTTGCCGTATGTTATTGGCGTCATATATCCAAATAATATACGCATAAATATCTATGTGTGTTGTTACCGAGCGAGCGCGAAGCGCCCGTGAGGTTTCTCGTCAACTTACTAGACACATACATATTTGACCCGGCCCAACCCGACCCGACCCGACCCGACCCGACCCGACCCGACCCGACCCGACCAGACCCGGCCTGGCCCGGCCCGGCCCGACCCGACCCGGCCCGACCCAGCCCGACCCGGCCATACAGACGCTTTTCGGAAGCTAATAACTTTGCAACCACTGCTCCGATTGAGATTGGGTTTTCACCATTGGACAGGTCCATCAAATCCATTTTGTTTTTGGTATGGTGTGTTCTGATAGATGTGGTACCACAGCGCGTGGCAGTTGGCACACGCGAACGTCGAAATGAACACAAAACCTAGCAAAAATGATTGTTGATAACAAAATGGCTGTATTATTCTAAGCATTCATTTATACGCTGAAGCATGCAGCGCTCAGGACGTACGCCCTTTTGGCGGATTTGAGAAAGGAGATCATGAACAATTTAATACAACTTAATTTTTATGTTGGCATGCATTGAGGCCTGGCAATTTTTCTGGAGGACTAAAATGACTGTGTTACTACTATGTGTGCTCCCTTACCGTTTCATATTTCAAACCTGTTTTAGCTTTACCAGAGCGCGATCGCTCGGTCATCGCCACAACAAAGCGTTTTACTGGTATTTAATACAATAAATAGGTACGTATGTGACAGTGCAACGATGTTTTAAGATGATTCACAGGGTTTATTCGACAAATCCAGTAATAATTACGAGCGAGTGCGAAGCGCTCGCTCGTCTTTCCGTGGTATATGGGACAAATCTGAATATGAGCGGCCCGGCCCGAACCACCCGTGGCGACGCTTTTGAGAAGCTCATATTTCTGCAACCACACGTCCGATTGACATGCTAACTTCTTTTCTGAGCAGCCCCATCCAACCTACCCTGTTTGAGACCGGTGCCGACTCATGTGGCTGACTACCACTGTGCGTGGCGCGTGCCGCGTGAGGGGTGTTGGAAAGTGTTTTCTCGCAAAAACTCTGCAACGGCTGAGCCGATTGTGTGCAAATTTGGTGTGTGGTTATGGATCCCTCCGCCACCAATTTTCCACAAGTCAGGGGTGGGGTGCCTTTGCACGTGCGCACGTGTACACCCCTATTTTATATCTCAGGAACAGCTGAACCGATTGCGTTCTAATTTGGTGTGTGTGTAGGGACCTCTCAGCCGTTGCCTTTCCACAAGTCAGGGTTGGAGTGCATCTGTACGTGCTCACCCCTATTCTATATCTCAGGAATGGCTGAGCCGATTGTGCTCAAATTTGGTGTGTGGTTAGGGACCTCTCAACCGCCAGTTTCCCACAAGTCAAGGATGGGGTGCCTCTGCACGTGCGTACGTGCACACCCCTATTCTATATATCAGGAACGGCTGGGCCGATTGTGTTTAAATTTGGTGTGTGGTTAGGGACCTCTCAACCGCCAGTTTCCCACAAGTCATGGGTGGAGTGCCTCTGCACGTGCGCACGTGCGCACCTTTTTGTATCTCAGGAACTACTTGCCCGATCGGGTTGAAATTCACCATACATTTATTTCGCGCTCGCTCGTTCATCGCCAACTACGGCGACTTTCTGGTAAATATAGCAAATATGTAGTGTGATTTTAGCACTTCCGCTCTGCATATTCTGTTAAATAATTGTCTGGGAAACTCAAAATGCCCGGGCCAAATCGTTTCCCAGATACCTTTAACAGTAGCCGCAGCGGGCCGAAAGCATTTCCCAAAAGCACGTGCTAATGTTGAAAGGATATCTTGGCATATGGTAACTGCTATTAACATTTGGACAGAGTGGTAGGCCGTATATGACATACGCTCCGGAATATCCATGCAGTGCGTTGTTCTTCCCAACGTGGAATAGCAAGTCCCTGTCTAAAATATCGCAGAACCAGACAAAGCAGATCCCCAGAATTTGTTTCATTTAGACCGGATTTCCTAGCGAGTGCCAACACTGCATCAGTGTATAATCTGTTCCCTTGGGTGCAGAATCCATAAGTATTGGAACCAGCAATAGTAGGCGTTATGAAACCCCGAGTTTTCTTAAAAAGTAGCATGAAGCTTATGACAATGCATCGATAGATTAGAGTCGAATATTGATTTTGGCACCCACATTTCAATACGCTACTACACCCTAGCAAAAGTCTGCTCAACGCAGCAGTATTTCTCATTAACCTCGTCTGGAACACCTGACGTTATTGCTTTTTGCTGACGTCACTGGACCAAGGAAAGTTTGTCACGGCGCTGGTGACATTAAACGGCGAGGAGGGGCCAACTACTGGCGGAGCAGTCTGAGGCAGCCACTTAATGCGCTCCCGGATCGATCCGCGGTGAGTGGCACCCGCCAGGTCCGCCTGAGGCAGCCACTTTATGCGCGCCTGGATCGATCCGAGGTGAGTGTCGCCCGTCAGATCAGGGCCTAGTTTAACATGTTAACTGGGGGGGGGGGGGGGCAATTTCCCTCCCAGTGAGCCGTTTTGCCCCCCAGTCAAGACATTTTGCACACCCTGATTTCAGTAATTTAATGCCATTTTCGCTTGATAGTATTAAATTAAAATAAAATATACTTACCTGCTGATAAATTTAGAAAAATAAAATTATAAATTTCATGATATTCCTAAGTTATATTAAGGTATTTCCAGCCAAAATTAGTATCTTTAAATTATTACGAAATAGCATAATTTCAATAGGTACCCTTTAAACAATTTCTCATTAACGGCAGAGTAGGGGAGATCGGGGATTGTTGGACTAGGAACGTTGCCCCAAAATTTGGAGAGGGTGTGGGGTGGGTGGGGAGGGGGGGGGGGGGGCAGGTGGTTGCCACCCCCCCCCCCACTACCATAATTTTAATATTAAAATCCTGCTAATCTTGGGGTCCGCAGGGAACTTGGGTGGCCGGCACCCTGGCCCCTCAGGTGGCGACGCCCATGGTTGGGATAGGGAAGATATTTCAATAATGTTCCTTCCATGGAGTATATAAGGAATAATCTGAATATGAGCGGCACGGCCCGGCCTGACCCGTGGCAACGCTTTTTGAGAAGCTCACATCTCTGCAACCGCACGTCCGATTGACAAGCGGGCTTATTTGCTGAGTAGTTCCATCCATCCTACCCTGTTTGAGTCCAGTCCCGACTTACGTGAGAACTACCACTGCGCGTGGCGCGTGCCGCGTGAGGGGTGTAGAAAGGTGTTTGGTCGCAAACGCTCCGCAGCGGCTTCGCCGATTGTGTGCAAATTTGGTGTGTGGTTATGGATCTCTCAGCCGCTATTTTTCCAACAAGTCAAGGGTGGGGTGCCTCTGCACGTGCGCACCCTTTTTTGTCCTGCATCTCAGAAACTACTTGCCCGACCGAATTGAAATTGACCATAGGTACATTTACTTCGCGTTCGCTCGTTCATCGCCAACTGCGGCGCCCTTACTGGTTCGGTAAAAAGTTATTGAAGAAAAATAACCTATGATCTCCTATGAACCTATGATGGTGAATAGATTTTACCTCGTGGATGTTGCAGGACAAAATGTCACATAGATCTTTGCATTTTGCAAAAGATTCGTGAGTCTGGTGAACATTGGACAAATTTAGCAATTTCCTGGGGGTTTATATGCATTTTCATGTTTCTCCAATGACCTTCAATTGGGAGGTCACAAAATCTACTTTGGCTTAGGTCATCGATATAAAAATCTTCCAAAATAGCAGAATTGTTGGTATTTATGACCTGGTTAAATCCTGTAAGTTTCCAACTGATCGGTTAAACATCTGGCTGCGGCACAACCTTATATTTTTAGGTGGGATCACTATATACTTGACCTAGTGACCTGATCTGAGGAGACCCGAGGTAAACAAAAACAGGATTTTGGCAACTGATAGGCAAAACAGTTCTGCCAAAAATGGCGGTGTGAAACGCCGTCATTTTCCACTATTTCCGAAAAACCTAAGGGGGGGGGGGGGGGGGGGTTAAGGGTGGGTTAAGGGGGAGGATATCCGCCCCCTGTTGTCTGCGCGGGTTAACGTTAGCCACACAGATTCTCCCCCCCCAACCTAAAAATCCTGGCGATGCCAATGTATGGATGTACCTACACTAAGAAATTTGAGTAATCAACCTTCGGTATTTTCATCCTGTACATGCCCAACGTGCTCAACCTGCCGCACGAGTTGGATCAAATTACAACAATAATGGAGTAAGTTGAGCAATACTTAACATTTTATTTCGTGTCATTTTTAAAGTATAATCGTGGGTTTGTGAAAATAATTGTTTTTTAATTAAGAAAGTTCAATTTTCGGACCTTTCCAGT
>JAXIVJ010012737.1:0-39399 GCA_036785665.1 Chirona hameri | reverse complement strand
ACATGTTCCATATACAGACATACAGTAGCGGACAATCGACACCGTCAGCGCCTGCACGATATACATTTGGTTATACATAGGGTGCATGGTTTAACCCTATTTGTATTTGCTCCTGGCTACCCCTATTTGTAACAGGGGGGGGGGGGGGGCGGATTCCGCCCCCCCCCGGAGATCTCGAGATCTACCCGTCCGATTTTCAAAAATTAAACGGTGTTTGGTTCCCCTCAACACGATCTACATTTCTAAATAACTAAAAAAATCTACATTTTGGATAGGGGGGCAACAGGGGGGCAAAAACGACAAATATTAGTGGTATTTTGATCCAACATAGCTTTCATGTTTATCGACCGATTTTAACACAACCAATAGGAATCGATAGACATTGAATTGGAAATTGATATCTAACGGTGACGTTTGAAAATTCAAAAATCATAGGCGTGTGCAGGTCACTCAATATGGGAGTGAAGTAAATGCGTAATAAAACTTTTTTGATGTTTTTTATAAATGAAATGGTATGTGATTGTGACATTAGACAAAACAGTTATAAATCATATTTTTTTGCCATAGGCGGTACCAGGTTAGTGAAAAAGGGAGGTAACTATGTGCATATACTGTGGTGTATATGCACATAGTTTAACATTATGTAGCTGCATATATTTGAGAAATACATAAAATATCACAAAATATATTGCATATTTGCTTATACAACATTCTACAAAGTATACATGCTGTATAGCATCACATGGTTTACCTACACTATATATCATTTGGCGTAAATGTGTATGCCACGGTGTGCATTGTACACTCATTCCAACACCCAACTCAGTAGTGAGTTACACTCCTATTCTTCATCTTCATTTTTTTTCTTTTTTTGTGACTAATTCATTCTTGTATGCCATTGAACTTACTTAGACATGATGAACTTCAATGTCTATATGATAAAATATTTCATCCATTTTTTTATGTAGAAACAAACTTTGATCCACATGTGCATCATAAATTTGAAAGTCTCAGAACAGAGTGTAAATATGTCACAGTTACAACCGGAGGAACTCCCACTTGTAACCAGGATGCAGGCAAATTGTTTATTTTGCACCTTAATGTTCGATCCATACTAAATAATGAAAAATTTGAACACTGATTACCTTCCTGCACTTGACTGGCATACAATGGGACATTGTATGTATTTCTGAGACATGGTTGAATGATGATATTGACAAATTTCGTAATATTGAAGGCTACGCTGCATTTTTTGAAAATCGTGCAGGTCGGACAGGTGGTGGGGTAGCCATATACATACGCAACAATTGTGTATCATCTTGTACATGTTTATCTTTGGATAGCCCCATAGGTACCGAGTCTATATTTTTACAATGTCATCTACCTTGTTCAAAGGTAATCATCGGACAGATTTATAGACCCCCAAATTCGTGTCCAACTTTGTTTATTGAAGAAATGTCGAATATCCTAGACTCTATTACCGAATCATCTTCTTCTATCATCATTGCTGGTGACTTTAATTTTGATTTGTTCAACATTGACAGTGACGTCAATGTGGCTTCATTTTTCAATATGTTTTCGTCATATGGCTTTCTTCCCTCAATACCTTTACCCACTAGACTGAGTGACCATAGACTTTCTCTGATATATAATATATATTGTAACAATATAACCTGTGCAGACACTTCTGGAATTATTTATGATGATCTGTCTGACCATTTTCCAGTGTACCTGACATTTAAGGTAGATAAGTCTAAGGTGGTTAGACAAAAACAATCAATCACATGTTTTAACTACAAAAGAGTGGATGTTTTGCGAAACCATTTGAAAAATGAGCTACATGATTTGTATCATGTAACAGACCCAAACACTGCATGTGAAAGGATAACAGAGGCCTATTCTTCAGGGATTAGTAGGTATAGCTTTACCTTCGAGTCCTCACGAAAAAATACACCGATTAAACCATGGATTACCCCTGGCATACTTACATCTATTAATAGGAAAAATACGTTATTCATGTTAAAAAACAACTCTCCGACCAGTGTCAATATTCTTAATTATCGCCGTTACCGCAATATTCTTGTTGGCATTATTAGGGAATCTAAGAAAATATATACACAATGAACCAAAAATGGCAACCCCAAAGAAAACATGGAGTATCTTGAAGGAACTCTCAACAGGTACTCCCCAAAGTGACAAAATGCCAGACGCATTTCAAACTAGCAATGGTTTAATTAAAGAAACAGAAGAGATCGTTGAAGGCTTTAATGCATTCTTGACGGGCATTGGTAAAGAGTTAAAAAGTAAAATAAAGCAAACAAATAATAACCCATTGCATTACATTCCTAACTTCGTAGGAAATCCCCTTGATTCATGTCAAAATACAAACGAAGAGGAAGTTACCAAAATTGTAAATGACATGCGGCTGGTGGGAGGTGGTCACGATCAGATAAATACCCGAATATTTACATCTACGTTCACAGCAATAATAGTTGAGATTGTTTATTTTATGAATTTTTGTCTACAACAGGATACATTTCCAAGTGAGCTGAAAAAAGCTGTTATAAAGCCGATTTATAAAGCAGGTGATAAACAACTCTTTAATAACTACAGACCTATCTCCTTGCTCCCTGTCATTTCTAAACTTCTAGAAAAACTTATTTACATCCGTTTAAATCACCATTTAGCCTCCAATGATATCCTATCAAAAAAATACATTTGGTTTTAGATCAGGCATGAGTACATATATGCCCATACTTCTTCTCCAAGAGAAGATTACCAATGCCCTTGAGACAGATAGAGTATGTGGAATATACTTAGATTTGCGAAAAGCGTTTGATACAGTCAACATAGATATATTACTTAGTAAATTACAATACTATGGTATAAATCATAATGCATATAATATGATGAAATCATATCTAACTGAACGCACTCAATGTGTCCAAGTAGATCATATTAAATCTTCTTTCCTTCCAATTGAAATGGGAGTCCCTCAGGGCTCAATCTTGGGTCCGCTCCTATTTATACTTTATATAAATGATTTTCCACATGTGTGTGAACAGATAACTACATATTTATATGCTGATGACACTGCTATCTTCATCGAAGGTAGAAATGAACATAAACTGCAAAATACTTTGAACACACTTATGCCAAAAATAGCTGAATGGTTTATTGCAAATCAGTTATCTTTAAATACTGATAAAACATTTTATCAGTTATATACAAACAAAGAAGCACAAGTTGAAGTATCACTTAATTTAATGGGTACAGTTATTAAGCGTGCAAAAACCGTTAAATATCTGGGGGTATTTATTGATGAGGATATGAAATGGAAAACACACATTGCTAAACTTTACACAGTCCTGCGTAGAAATGTAGGCATAATTAATAGAGTTAAGCATTTTCTCAATTCCAAACATTTGATGTTACTATGCAACTCCCTCTTTCTGTCTCATATTAATTATTGCTGTTTTCTGTATAGTAATACATACTCCTCTTATATAAACGGAATAGAAAAATTGCAGAAACGTGTTGTGAGAATAGTAGATGGACAACCTAGACTAGCGCACACTGCCCCAATTTTAAAAAAAACTCAAGATTCTTCGACTTAAAGACATTGGCAACCAGCAAATGTTGTTGCTATTGCACAGAAAACTTAAAGCTAACTTACCAAATTTAATTGACCAACTCTTTGTTGTAGCACAACCTAGTAGAATTACTCGAACTATAAAACATTTTGAGGAAACATTTACTTATAAAGTATATAAAACACAGACTACTTCTTGGGCTGGACTGAGACTGTGGAACAGAGATATGGGACCTATGTTCCCAATGGTACAGGCAGTTCCTTCTTCAAAATACACAATTAAAAAGGTATCCAAGGATTACTTTCTTAGTCAGTACTAAGAAAACTGGTATCATTATTCATATTTGTATTATACAGTGATGACATGCATTTGACTGCATGATTTGAGGATTGCAATATAATTAGTAAAGTAACAGTAAGCTAGACAAATGTATATCTCATCATATAACCTTTCACTATTAAAAAATAAATTGCACATACTATATAGTATGAAATGCATTTAGATACCTAGTATCTATTGGTTAATACAAAAATATATGTTTTCTATGTCCAACCACCCTCCTGGGACTGGCTTCTTTGGGCTGCCCAACAACAAGCTTTGCTTAGTTGGGCAGCCTGTTTGGAGCTCAGTCCATGACCAAGCCGAATTTTTTGACCAGCTAGGATTGCAAACCCTTTGTATGACTGATCCCTTTCCTAATACTAACACCTTGTATGGAAGTGTGAATGAATAACTGGTCCTGGGAAGTAGGGGGCAGTCATTAACTGAATTCAGTTATGACTACTTTGCCATCTCTTATAATACTCTGTACAAACTAACTGCATGCTTTTTCTCCCTCTGTTTTGGCTTATTTACGTTTCTTTCCATCTCTTAGCTGGGAGTGCCGCGACTTGTTATATTCTGTTTTCTGGCGTTAACGTAAGGTTCTGTGTGTCGTTGGGATAGAGGGAGGGGGCACTGCTGGTCACTTGTTATTGGGTGGCGGCATAGAAAAAAGAAAAAAAGAAAGGAAAAAAGAGGTAAAATTGGAAAAAATATTAGCCGCAGACAAGTTGCTACCCAGCACTATAAATAGGTTACTGATCGTAGATAGTTCCTTTTTGCTTGTTGTACTTCATCATAGGCGTATCCAGGATGCAAACTTGAGCGGCGCAAGACCTTTTGATAAGTATATTATCCGCTATTATGATACTAACTAGTCAACAGTGACTATTTCACTTACAACTTCAATTAACATTGCTTACCCCCTTTTTACCCTACCTGGACTCGCCTATTATCTTATAATCGTTCGTAGCTATTTCTTATAATCGCCTATTATCTTATAATCGCCTGTGGTGCGTGTTTCATCCGAAAACTGCAGTATGTTATGTCATTGTACACTCATGCCTCTTAGTTTCCTTGCAATAATATGACCCCCTTTCTTCCATTCCTGAGCGCGCCTCTGCAAAAAAATGACTTTATTCCCTTTTCTGGCCTCATATGTGCATATATCATTATAAGCTAAACGTCTATTGCGCCGTTATCGCTGGCATATCGTCATCACCATGTCAGTCACCCCCTTTTCATGTGCCTGAACACGCCCCTGAAACTCTATATGTAATAAATTATGCAAATAATGGAAGCAGAAGCTATCTTTTACATCTTGATAGCTATAAATGTCCCTTACATCGCTCTATTGGCTTCCCGCCAAGCATTGAATACTTCCTGGAACCCCCCCCCCCTTTTCAAGCCCCTGAAACCGCCTCTGCCATGCAATTTTTATGATATTTCAATAACATCAACTAATTTGCACTTGTTGCAATCACCGTAAACCGATGTAACTCCTTCATACTTGAGGAAGTTAGGAAGAAACCGTGAAGATCGCATTTCCGTATTATCGCCAAATGTCGCCTCCGAACCCACCCAAAACTGTGCTTTGGAACCGCCTCTGTTCAGGTTAAGAACTCAAAATTTTGACTCCAAATGCGGTATTCAATTCTATGAAAAGCCCCAAAATTTCATGGGCTTGCTCCCAGCCGTTCTGGAGATATCTGTGAAAAACATGAAGGGGGGGGGGGGGGGCGGAATCCGCCCCCCTGTTACAAATAGGGTTAAGTACGGCGCCCCAATTTCCGGGAAAAAATGCGTCCCTGTTCCCCGGACAAAAATGGCCCCTATGCCCTGCCGCCGCCCCCCCCCCCCCCCCCTTGCAAAAAAACTGGATCCGCCCCTGGTTCTGTATCAAGTTCAACCTGCACTGGGGCTACGCCTGGAGCATTGGGCAGCACAATTTGCATAGTTATTCGGAGGCATGCTTAAAATGTAAGACCAAACAAGCCAGAAGGGGCAGAATTACACTATGGTTGGCCTTTAAAGAGAATAGTTCACCTTTAACCCGCGAGTTACTGGGGTATATTTCATAACGCGACTTACTTGGGGAGGGGGGGGGGGGGGCTATTTCCCCCTCGGATCTCCGGAACTACTGGACCGATTGTAAAAATTCCAACGGCATTCGATAGCCCTGATAAATTGATCAAGGGAAGCATAATATTGTTGACCTCGGGGTCACTGATGACATCACAGGTCAGGTCAAGTACAAAATGTTTGACCGTGTCAAAAGGTCTCGATGGATGGCATTGTCGCGCAAAATTGCGATATTAAGCGCATAAGCAGTCGATAAATCGGTATGATTCGTGTGTCTGACACTTCTAAGTACCATTCTAACCTGTTTATGACCTTGTGTCAGGTCAAGGTCATCCGAGGTCACGAGGTCAAACTGCATATTACGGTCATTAGGCGTTCCAACACATGTTTATGGGTTTGTTTTTCGTCTAGAACGCGAAAGAAAAATGACCTTAGAACATTGTTTGTTCCATATAAATAGAAGTAAAAAGCACAAACGGAAAGGCATTGTTTATGCATATTAATGCTGTGAGAGGTGGTCGATTTTTGTCATTTAAAGTTCATAAGTCAGTCATTTTTAAAGATATCGCCTTCAAATTTGGTACACATATTCAACGAATATGTCTCGATCATATATATTCCGGGTTTTGGATAATTCTGATTTTTTGTTGAAAATTTGGTAAAAACAAAAACAAATGTATTTGGATTTCTCAAAATTTTGAATACAAAAACTAAAAAATCCGAGATGGCAGTGTGATAGCCCGTTCTATTGTCCGTAATTTGACTTAAGCCAATTTCATTTATCCTTAACATTGTACCTTTGACAGTGTTTTCAGAAAACCATTATTTGTCAACAAAAACCGAAGAACATGACGTCACTCTGACGTGATTCCCGGTTGACCTATCATAACCTTATCTTTTTCCCTTGACCAGCATGTGTAGAATTGATGTGAGAGAAGGTACTGCAAGTTTTGTGGCGATACTGGCGTTGAGTTAGGAGTTATTGCAAAATAACGGGGGGGGGGGGGAATTAGCCCCCTGTAAGTCGCGGGTTAACATGGGGTTTTGAATTGAGATAGTAGATTTGTAGAGCTGATCGAAAAACATGTTGTGGTGAAAGAATTACCTCGTACGCTAAGTAATTTTGACACAGGACTAGTGGGCTTCTTTTAGAAGAAGTTAAATTTCCCCGAAACTTGTTTCGCGTCCTCACAACGGTTGTTTACGTTACAAGCAGCCTGCGTATATATGCCTAAAGTTCGTCGTTATTGTGTGCAATAGTTTCCATATCCAAAGTACCATATGCATGGTGTCATAATTGTCATGAAATTTGTTATGGCCATGAAGGAGAAAATATAAACAGGTCCATTTTTCGACGGATATCCATCTATCGTCCAAACAAATGTCATATTCGTTTTTTTTGCATCTCGAAATACCCCGTGTAGCCAAATTTCAAGACAACTTTCAAGGTGACCTATTCTTTTTAAGAGAATGTAAAATGGCTGTCATTTCCATTGGTCTACTTTTAACAATAACACATAAATAGCAATACAACATAGCAAATTATTTACCTTTTAATCTTTAAACTGACATCTCCTTGAAATGCTGAAAAATTATCTTCGAAATTGAATCTATTTAAAAACCAAAATATACATTTTCGATCACGGCTATTTTTTCGAATCAAGTCACAGCAATAGCAAATGTTAAAATCAAGGAGAGGTCAGTTAAAAATAATGTTGAATAAAAGCAAAGAAATATATGCTACTTGCTCAATCACTACGTATATTAATAGCATATTGTTGCTTTCTATGTGGAAAGCTTGGCCAACAATACAATAATGTGGATCCAAGTTTGATGTTCGTTGTGATAAATGCTCATACCTGAGGAAAAAGATAAATGCTTGCTTTTGGGAATGTTAGTTGTAATTCCTTTTTATTGTAAACCATTGCAGCGTTAGACCGCACGGCACACTGCACCATTTTTGATTAATAAGTAAAGGCATATTGCATTTGACCGTCTCATGCCGTCCTCGCCACCCTACCTAAGGAGTGGCGGAAACAGGTGCTGGGGGTGGTGGACACGGCGGCCGCGCGACTCTTTAACGCCGCGGAGGCGAAAGTGCTGCAGGAGGATGAGTTCCTCGGCTGGATCACATGTGACCAGGTGGCGGCCGCCCTCCTGATCAGGCCGCGGATCGGCCTCAGCAGCAGCAACCGCCACGTGAGTGCCCGGCTGGCAGCAGAGGGGACCAGTTGCAGGGAGGATGGGGTCGGTTTGTCGTCATTGAACGGATTAAACATTATTCACATCTGCATGTCATCTGCAAAAGAAAGAAACGCCCATGGAAAGAGGGCAATAATATTGCAAATTTGATAATTGAATAGAATTAAGAATGCTATGCAGGACATGCACACTTTTTCTTTTCTTGTCACATTCTGCTTAAAGGGATTTGATTACATTGATCTTAAAGGGAAATAATAACCTTTTTAAACGAAACTTGATTTATTATTTGAGATTAGAAGAAAAGACCGGAGTAGGCATATATGCGCAATTACATTCACATTACACTTATACAACACATCTCTAACCGACATGATTTCAATGTAAAGTTAAAACACTTGAAAGTTCTCCACGCTTTAACCCGGCATTGACTGGCCTCTCAGCTGAACACCATTGACTGAGGGGGGGGGGGGGCGGGGCGTTAAACGCCCCACCCTGGTTATCTTCCGAATCAATAATCCCAATGAGACGCGCAAGGTGGCATTCGAAAGCGCTCAATGAGACGAATATAATGCACGATAACAGTAATCAAATTGAGGTCACATGTCGGGTCACGGTCAGGTCAAAGGTCAAAATATAAGTATTTGAGTTTACGGGACATACTTTCCATCCAGTCTTCGATTGCGACCATGATCACCCAAAGTGCTCTCAAAGGTATGATACACATCCCGCATGAGCTAAAGTAAGATTGTTGGCAAAGGTCAAGGTCAAGATCAGGTCACTAAAGGTCACTATGCACAAAATACCTACGAAAGTCATGCAACACATGTTATATTGATTATTTTACGTATATATTCGATAGTGATAGTCATTTTACCACCTGACTTCATGCACGTGAAGTTAGTGTCAAGGTAAGGTCAAGGTCAGGTCACATAAGGTCAAAATTTGAAATTGATAAATATAAATGCAAAAGGCATGTTTCCGGATCATTTTGTTCTCAGAAATACATTGCTGGCATTTATTTGTCTGTATCTGGTCAACAAAAATGCGATGTCAAAATATGACGTCATGAGTTACCCATACTTTAGATGTCATGTCAGTCAAAAATGGTAATATAATTTTTAGATTTGGTATGGTAATTGTCTACATGTGGTGTTTTGATGTGTACTCAGCTTTTTAATATCTTTGAGAAGAAAAACAATATTTTGTGGGCGTTAAAAATAGTTTTAATTTTGTTGGTCAGAAAACAATATTTTCACAATTCCGAGATAGGCATGTTGTAGCCATTGCCATTTGCTATCTGTTGACGTATTTTGATTGAATTGTGCTAAAAATATAACATTTTTACGGTTTATTAAAGTTTAGCTGATTTTTGTGTATCGTATGTAGTGACGTCACTAAATTCGTTATATCTCGAGAAAAAAAGAAAGATTAAATTGCTTCATTTTTTCACAGACGTAAAATCGTTGTAGGAGTGGGTACTAGAAGTATCACGTTGATAGCGCTATTGGTTTTTGAGCTATTATGGAAGTTCATCAGGGGGGCGTTACACAGGGGGGCACCCAGGCTATGGCCCCCCAAACGCTCAAATCGTAAGGACATACTATGTTTTGGCCTTCCCAAACCGGCCAGCACAAGTACCAATCTAGGCAAAATAAAAAAAAATCGCGCTGAACAGGGGGTGTCATCCCTATAGTGTTTGCCCATTTTTGGCTCAGGTCAATATTGAGGTCACCAGATGTCATCAAATGTCATATTTTCCAGTTTAAGGACTTCGCTCTAGAAACGCCCAAATATCTCTGGAACTATGATAGCTAGGAGCACACAAATACAAAGCAATCGAAATCTATTAGAAAATGTAATCGCCATTGGTGTCCTCAAATTTTAGCTCAGGTGAATGGTTTAGGCTCCAGAAGCAAACGTTTAGGCTTCAGAGGTCAGCAAAGGCCAAAAAGCTATTTTTTGGTCAAACTGTTTTTCTCAAATAACTTTTTGCCTAATACAGTTAAGGTAATAATTTTGACCCCATCATGTTTGTCTTGTCAAGGCGCTTTGAATCACATTCATGCAGACCAGGTTAAGTCAACTTATAAATTTGAACTCAGGTCAAGGTCAAGTGATGACTCAAGTAGGTCATGCTGCATATTGAAAGACGTGTCTCGACGAGACAAGCATATTGGTGCCAGTTTCTCTTCTCTATCTTGATTCTGTCGAGTTATTTACAACAAAGTGTTCGTGAACT
Organism: Chirona hameri; assembly: GCA_036785665.1. Taxonomy (NCBI): domain Eukaryota; kingdom Metazoa; phylum Arthropoda; class Thecostraca; order Balanomorpha; family Balanidae; genus Chirona; species Chirona hameri. The sequence goes on along the minus strand of JAXIVJ010012737.1, from coordinate 28,962 downwards.
CAGATGACCTCTGCCGACCCTGTAGGGGTCACTGAACGCAAATTGTACCTGTTTCATCAAGAATGCCCTATGATAGCATTATCCAGAAGGAATTGGACCGATATCATGCGTATTCTCGGAAAAGGAAGCAGTCAAATATTTCCCCCTTGACTTTTAATGGGAGGTCACGAAGTTGACCCGACCTTTGGTCACAGATATAACACAAATCGAGATAAACGAATTGTAGGTACTTATGACCTTATGAAATCCTGTAAGTTTTAAACCAATCGGTCAAAAACTGTGGCTACAAACGCTCCAAAGACGTTTGCACGACCACAAATGTCTTTGGAGGTGGGGCCACGTGACCTGGCCTGGTGACCTGACTTGATATGACCCGATGTTAAAATTGCACACAATGTGGGCAATTGAAGCCAAAGCATCTGTGCCAAAAAAGGCTGCGCTGCGTGCTGCGGTTTTCCGATATCCTCGAAAAACCTCAGGGAGGCGTCTAAACGCCCCCCCCCCCCCCCCCCCACCCCGGCACGGCGCGGGTTAATACGCTCGGTCAGACCCGAGGAATTCCGGCCAGGTTGTGCAGTAATAGTGACAGACGGTCTATATTTGCCATTGCCAGACCACATCGGACCTTTCTGCATCATATCCAACATAAAAGCATGGTTAAAAGCTGCCGAAAATTATTCCAGACTATCGTCCATTACATAGAGCTTGGACGGCGGCGACTGAGTTGCCATTCCAATGACGTCATCCACTGTCCGCGGGGGACGGTAAAAACAAACGCTGATGGTTTTTCCTGGTAATAGGGCCATGGGCGCTGAGGACCCGACCCCCCCCCCCCCCCTCGCCCCCATTCAACGACTTTCGCCGTTGACGATCCGACGCCACCCCCACCCCCCGGTCAATAACTCTTCGCGCTAAAGACCCGACACCACCCCCTCCCCGTTAACAACTTCGAAACGCAAATTTGGGCCACCTTAAACAGAACTAAATCCGCCAGTGAAGCGGGGGGGGGGGGGGGGCAAATGACCCCTCCCAAAGGAACATGGGGACATTCAATACAAATACAAGTATGCCCCCCCCCCCCCGCGTAACGACTCTTTCGTGCGTGCTGAGGACCCCACCCCAACACACACCAGTCAACAACTTTTCGCACTGACGACCCGACGCCACCCCCTCGCCCCCCTCCCCGGTCAACATATTTTCGCTGATAAAACGGAGCGAAATTTTAGTCCTCCAAACTCGAACCGCCAGTGCCTGAGTTTTGGCCTCCCCAAACGGAGTGGGTGGACACGCCAGCTCCCCCCCCCCCCCCCGAGTCAATGCTGGGTTAAGCTGACATAGCCAACAAGTATCTGGTAGCAAATTCTGGGTCCCCTCCAAACAAAAATATACTTAATTGTTTTGAAACGACAGTTGTTTTTCAACATAGGGAATATATCGGAGATGCTTAATTTATTGAACACATGAACCTCAATTAGTTCAACACCCAATCAATGTTAGTTACAGTTTATCTAAATCGACAAATGTAGTCAACGCTCAAGATCTCCGGTATTTAGACTGTGAACTATCCGGCAAGCTATGGCGGAACTGTAGAGTGTGGAACGAGTGTAGACTAACCAGCCACTGTTGACTTTCCGGCACTGTTGACCACTGTTGACTTCCCGGCACTGTTGACCACTGTTGACTTTCCGGCACTGTTGACCACTGTTGACTTTCCGGCCATAGCGGAGCTCTTGATAGAACGCATACTAACGAGACATTTTTGCTCTGTCGGCGCACACTAACCAGCCACAGCGTTACTCTGCCGCAGGCCACGGTGGAGTTGCAGGGAGAGTACACCCGGGGTCAGATGGCACACTAACCAGACACCGCGTTACTCTGCCGCAGGCCACGGTGGAGCTGCAGGGAGAGTACACCCGGGGTCAGATGGCACACTAACCAGACACCGCGTTACTCTGCCGCAGGCCACGGTGGAGCTGCAGGGAGAGTACACCCGGGGTCAGATGGCACACTAACCAGACACCGCGTTACTCTGCCGCAGGCCACGGCGGAGCTGCAGGGAGAGTACACCCGGGGTCAGATGACACACTAACCAGACACCGCGTTACTCTGCCGCAGGCCACGGTGGAGCTGCAGGGAGAGTACACCCGGGGTCAGATGGCACACTAACCAGACACCGCGTTACTCTGCCGCAGGCCACGGTGGAGCTGCAGGGAGAGTACACTTTTTTCTACCTGTTTTGTCGATACTTATTTGTGTTTCAACTGTGTTCTCGTGTTGTGCTCTTTCGTTTGTTTGTGCAAGCAGATTATTGTTCCTGTGGGGGCGGCGTCGGCGGTGGCGGGTTGGCGCGGTGGCCGGCGGCGGGGGCCGGATTGACGCTGCTGCTGATGGCGTCCAAATCATCTTCAATGACACTAGCTCATCTGAATCTGCGCAGAGAGGGGGCGGTGCCTCGTCCCGTGGTATGTATGGCTCGCTGTCTCGCCTGGCTGCGTGTCCGCTGCTGGTGTCTCGCTCCGCCGATTGCGCTATGAGATTTCCTGTCCCGATCCCTATACCTAACCTAATTAGCATACGATCAGGACTAACTTCCCTCTTAGATTCCGGTCGGTTTGCGTGGAAAATGTACCGAGGCCAATCATTTAGAGATGAATGAAATGTACTGAATGAACAAGAACGCATGCGATCTTGAAATAACAACCTTTAATGTAAGGGGCTTAAGTAATTTTTCAAAGAGAAAAGATGTGTTCGACTTCCTTAGGAGTCAATCAGCAGACATAATATGTTTGCAAGAATTACATGTAGCTCCTGGCAAAGAAAACGTTTTTCGAAACCAGTGGGGTGGTAGAGCCTGGCTATCGCCAGTTAGTTCTGCAGCAGGTGGAGTTGGCATTTTGATCCAAAATAAAACAGCCCGTACGTTTATTGACGTAGTTACTAATGACAAAGGAAGTGCCATATTTCTGAGCCTGGATATAGACGGATTTAGGATTAAAGTTGCAAATGTATATGGCCCCCCTGATCGCGATGATCCTTCATACTTTGAGGAAGTGTTCAGACTGGCTGTTTCTGACCAGACAGAACACTTAGTACTTTGTGGTGATTGGAATTTAACGTTAAATCCAGACGCAGATACATATAACTATGCCTCTCGTGACAGGCGATCAAGATCCCGTAGTTTGGTAAAAAATAAATGCCTTGATCTGAAGAGTGATGATGCCTGGAGAGTGATGAATGGTGATAAAAAACAGTTTTCATGGCGGAAGAACACTCCAGTTAAATGTGCAAGACTTGATTTTTTTCTTATCACCGACTCAATCATAAACAAGACCTCGTCGTGTGAGATTCTTCCTGCATACAGGTCAGATCACTCCCGAGTATCTTTACGTCTAAATTTGAGTTATCAAACAAGAGGAAGGGGATTATGGAAGTTTAATTGCTCTCTGTTGAAGGATTTAACTTACCTACAGCTAGTTAAAGAGGTTATTCAAGAGACAATCATTAGTTATGCTTGCCCGATCTACTCTGACTGGTACATCAAGAATCAGAAAGCGAGAAAAGACATGCAAATGACTATTACCGACGATCTGTTCCTTGAAATGTTATTACTGAACATGCGGTCTAAAACTATCAGTTACACAATAAAAAAGACAAAAGAAAGAACTGAAAAAGAAAAACGTATATTATTATAACTTCAAATACTAGAATCTGAGTCAAGTCCCACCTCCGAAGATATTGAAGAGATAGGTCGCAAACAGTCAGAATTACAAACTCTTAGATCAACTGCAAACGAGGGACGAATAATTCGTTCACGGGCAAGGTGGTATGAAGAAGGTGAAAAGGGATCATCTAGTTACTTCCTGAAACTAGAAAGGAGAAACTTTGAAAGTAAATTAATGCCTTCCTTGAACATAGGAGATCGAGTAGTAAAGGATTCCGGCGAGATCCTCACTGTACTTAGTGAACATTTTGCTGAACTGTTTCGAAATGAGGAGGCTGCCCTGGAACCCGAAGTTAATGGATATTTAGAAAGCGCAAAACTCCCCAGACTTTCAACTACAGAATCGCAAACCCTAGACAAGGACATAACGGTTGAAGAGCTGGGAGCAACTTTAATGATGTTTTGTAATAATAAAAGTCCAGGCTCGGATAGATATCCCTATGAGTTTTTTAAGGTCTTCTGGGGTGATATTAAACACTTTGATTATAGGTCCTTAACATATGGTTTAATAAGAGGAGAGCTTTCAATAACGCAACGGGAAAGACTTATAACTCTAGTGTCCAAACCTTCCAAACCTAAGAATTTTATATCTAGCTGGAGGCCAATCACCCTTCTAAACTCAACTTACAAAATATTAGCTGGAACAGTTGCAAACAGGCTCAAAAGGGTGTTGGATTCTATTATACATCCAGATCAGACAGTATTTGAAAAAACAAATAGATTTATCGGTGAAAACACCCGTGCCACTTATGATATCTTGTGGGACACATACCGCAATGATACAAAGGGATTATTACTCTCTGTGGATTTTAAGACCGCCTTTGATGTAATGAGTTGGAGGTTCTTGGAACACTGTTTATATAAGTTCAATTTTGGAGAAAAGGTCATAAATATCTTTTTGTGTTTGCACAAACACATCTTTTCGCGTATTGTCTACAATGGAAATATGTCCAAACAAATAATAAACTTAGAAAGGGGCTGCAGACAGGGAGACCCCATATCATGCTACTTCTTTATTATTGGGGCAAATTTTTTAGCAAATAGGATCAGGCAAAACACCACTATTCGAGGAATCAAGTTCAGGCGTACCCTTATTAAAGTCATACAATATGCTGATGACACGACTTTTTTCCTTGACGGATCAGAGGAAAGCCTAAGGGCTAGTTTCGGCGAGCTTGGCGGGTTTGCAAAATATTCTGGACTAAAGCCTAATGTTTCGAAGTGTCACGCAATGTGGATAGGACGGCAGGCGTTTTCGAGCGAGAAAATATGCCCCGATATCAACTTGAATTGGGTTACAAAACTCAAGCTCTTGGGGATCGTTTTTAATCCACACTGTCGAGATATCGTAGCTGAAAATGTAACACTAAAGAAAGATGCAATCTTGAGGACAATTGGAATGTGGCAAAGCCGACATTTGACATTGGTTGGAAGAATCACTATAACCAAGTCATTATTATTGTCACAAATTACCCATATAATATCATCGCTACCTGACTCCAATGAAAATGTCATAAAAGATATAAACAAAATACTATTCACATTTGTATGGGGCTCAAAAAGAAACCCATTGAAAAGAATAAGATTATGTCAGCCTTTACACGAGAATGGCCTGGCAATGATAGATATTACATCGTACATCAAATCACTAAAAATGAAATGGATAAAAAGGCTAATAACGGGAAAACACAGCGCCTGGCACTCACTTGTACCTGCAAATGTTCAGAGCGAATTCATCTGGAATTTCGGAGTTGCGGCTCTGAAAAAGGTTTTGAGAGAAATATGCAACCCATTCTGGAGAGATGTAATTTCTGCTTGGTTACATTTTTCCAGTGTGTTCACAACGCCTGATGAACACCTTTACAATGAAAACTTATTCAATTCTGATCACACAAAATGTAAAAACTCGCGATATATTAGTTGGGAAAGAAAGGGTTTATGTCGCATAGGCGATCTCTTCGAAGGCAACAAGCTTTTAACGTGGCAAAGGTTTAAGGACCTCTACAATATTCCATGCATTCACCTTGATTATCTTGGCCTGGTGCACAGTTTACCGAGGATTTTGCAAAAGGACCAACCAAATGGCTGGTATCAGCATCGCCCTTCCATACCTGCTCGTATTCACTATCTTTTAAGTAATGCAACTTTCACAAAGCTGTTTGCTAGAGGATTAATGAAAAACAGCACAAGATCTCAAAATGATATCGACAGGATTGAGTGCAAGTGGAGGAGAGACATTGACACATTCGAGCCATTGTCAGTACAGGTCGTGAGTAACAGTGTGTGTGCAACACGATATACATCCTTTCAGTTCAAAGTAGTAATGCGCATTTTAACTACGAACACCTTTTTGCGCTTGATTCATTACATAGAAGATGAACGGTGCACTTTCTGCGGTGCGGCCCCTGAGACATTAACTCATTTATTGCTGTCATGTCACTATGTGCAAAGTCTTTGGCATGACATTTCACGATACCTCTCAGTGAACGGCCTCGAGCAAATTTGTGATAGAAATAAAAAAATTCGAAGATTGTAAAAATGCGTTGATAACCCACATAGTAACACTGGCAAAATACTTAATATATGATGCTAGGTATAGGGAGATACGGCCATCTTTCATCCAGTTTAAATCGTGCCTGAAGCGCGATTTTGAAACTGAAAGATATATAGCAGCAAAGCAAAATAACTTAGATAACTTCAGCAAAAAGTGGAGCGAGTTAAAAGCTGATTTAAGCGCTGGTGACTGATGACTCTTATAATCCATTTAGTTCTATTTTCATTGCCAACAAAAACCCGGTCCTTGCTCCGTCCCCTCATGCGCGATTTGGCGGATTGCGACATGTCTGGCGGCGGCAGCGTGGCCGGCGGGTGGCGCCATCTGCCGTGCTCCCGCTGCTACCAGTGTCGTTGGTCTACCGTCTCTGGCGACTGTAGTCGTGTCTTCGTCTGTAGGCTATTGATTGGCCTCCGATGCTGATGGGCCGGTCGCCGCCGATGCAACCGTTGTCGCCACCGCCTCCGCCGTCGATGCTCCTGCCGCCGTCCTCGCTGCCGCCGTCGCCGCCCTCACCAACAGAGGCATCCTACTACAGTGCCAGTAAAGTAGGATAGGCGCCCGCGCCCTCTTCCCACCCGGGCCGACCCGGGACCGGTTCCTGACAGATTCTGCCGGGCCTGTCGGCCTGCCGGGCGTGTGGGTCGCCGACCCAGCTGGTCGACGGCTCGCACGCCCGGCCGGTGGCGAGGCGGGCGCCGCTTCGCGAGGATTGGCCGCGGTGAACGCGAGGCGGCGCGGGCCGCCTACGATATTCATACTGAATGTTGAAATGTATGAATGAGTGTCTGTGGTGGTGACAAACATACGGAACAAACTTTCGCACTAACGACCCGATGCCACCCCCTCGCCCCCCTCCCCGGTCAACATCTTTTCGCTGATAAAACGGAGCGAAATTTTAGTCCTCCAAACTCGAACCGCCAGTGCCTGAGTTTTGGCCTCCCCAAACGGAGTGGGTGGACCCGCCAGTGAACGCCCCCCCCCCCCCCCGAGTCAATGCTGGGTTAAGCTGACATAGCCAACAAGTATCTGGTAGCAAATTCTGGGTCCCCTCCAAACAAAAATATACTTAATTGTTTTGAAACGACAGTTGTTTTTCAACATAGGGAATGTATCGGAGATGCTTAATTTATTGAACACATGAACCTCAATTAGTTCAACACCCAATCAATGTTAGTTACAGTTTATCTAAATCGACAAATGTAGTCAACGCTCAAGATCTCCGGTATTTAGACTGTGAACTATCCGGCAAGCTATGGCGGAACTGTAGAGTGTGGAACGAGTGCAGACTAACCAGCCACTGTTGACTTTCCGGCACTGTTGGCCACTGTTGACTTCCCGGCACTGTTGACCACTGTTGACTTTCCGGCACTGTTGACCACTGTTGACTTTCCGGCCATAGCGGAGCTCTGGATAGAACGCATACTAACGAGACATTTTTGCTCTGCCGGCGCACACTAACCAGACACCGCGTTACTCTGCCGCAGGCCACGGTGGAGCTGCAGGGAGAGTACACCCGGGGTCAGATGACACACTAACCAGACACCGCGTTATCTGCCGCAGGCCACGGTGGAGCTACAGGGAGAGTACACCCGGGGTCAGATGGCACACTAACCAGGTACCGCGTTACTCTGCCGCATGCCACGGTGGAGTTGCAGGGAGAGTACACCCGGGGTCAGATGGCACACTAACCAGACACCGCGTTACTCTGTCGCAGGCCACGGTGGAGCTGCAGGGAGAGTACACCCGGGGTCAGATGACACACTAACCAGACACCGCGTTACTCTGCCGCAGGCCACGGTGGAGCTACAGGGAGAGTACACCCGGGGTCAGATGGCACACTAACCAGGTACCGCGTTACTCTGCCGCAGGCCACGGTGGAGCTGCAGGGAGAGTACACCCGGGGTCAGATGGCACACTAACCAGACACCGCGTTACTCTGCCGCAGGCCACGGTGGAGCTGCAGGGAGAGTACACCCGGGGTCAGATGACACACTAACCAGACACCGCGTTACTCTGCCGCAGGCCACGGTGGAGCTGCAGGGAGAGTACACCCGGGGTCAGATGGCACACTAACCAGGTACCGCGTTACTCTGCCGCAGGCCACGGTGGAGCTGCAGGGAGAGTACACCCGGGGTCAGATGGTGGTGGACCGGCGCGGATGGCATGCCTCGAGAGCGGAGTCCAGGCTCAACGTCAACATCGTGGAGACGCTGGATATCGAGCTCTATAAAAAGATGCTGCTGGACGCCTTCGGACATCCGAACATAGAGTTCTGACCTGTGGGCTGTGGTCGCAGCTGGCATGTTGAAATAGAATGCATGTGATTTCGGATATTACAGGTATCGCCTAACGCCATAGACGTCCACAACAGCGACAGAGACATTAATATTTCTGCGGCCGTGTATTTTGTAAGGCGTAGTCGCACGACGGTAACAGATGATCAATAGACTGGCTACATCCTTTGTTTTTATTTGGCTGGCACACTCGAAACCATTCGTATGCATATGCGACCTTATTGGCTATACTGGATCAACGTAGTTATACGGCTTCCGTGCAAATATGAATACAACGTTGCTGCATTGGGGCACCATATCGCCCCAGCAGTGCGGCGCTCTCTAACCCCAAAATACCACCACTGTTGCTGATGCATTTTATTCAGACAGAGGCAGAGCGCCGAAGGCGCGAAGCCGGAGTCAAACCAGCGATCTAAAACGGGCTCAGGTCATGTATGTATGTATGTTATTTGGATATATCACACGATTCAAAGCGGAGCTCAGTAGCTTATTGGATAATACATTGCTTGGGTACACAATCATCCCGGCGCAATGTTTAGCGAGCGCGTGGCGCTTGATCAAAAGTTCCGTAGGTTTAACCCTATTCCCTGCGGGGGGGGGGGGGGCAGATTCTGCCCCCCGTCGGTTTTTCACTTGCGGCTTCTAAACCGTTAGGCCTAGCGTCTCGAAGCTTTGTGACGTTTCCCACCTTTCAATGGCGCGTGTTGTGTTAAAAAAAAATCAGTCCAGCAGAGGCGGTGCCAGGCTCCTGTTTTGGGGAGGGTCTTATGAATACGGTTTTGCGGCGCATACTTCCTTCGTGGTTTGCAGTGCAATAAATGCGTCAGAAACGATTGAAATGCAATATACATCATATATACTGGGACTGTACATATTTTTGGGCAGAGGCGCTCAGGTACAAAAAAATGGGAGGCGATACCGTCCCTCAAATTAGGTCCAACTTCAAATTAGTGAGATGATAAAAGCGTTACGCGCATAGTACCCGACCCCCCCCCCACGTTGTTTTCCTGGATCCGCATATGCGTAATATATTACATTTAAAGGGAAATAATGACCTTTTTCCACAAAAATGGAGTTAGCACTTGAAATCGCCAGACGAGACCAACATATATTGAAAATTCATCACATTTTGCATGCAAACTTTCATACCGAAAGATATTTCAAGTTAAAGTTGATAAGCATTCCACACTTTTAACGACCAGTACTTGCAAGTACTTTTTGGTCCTCATGAAACTGCGGGCTTTTCCCGTATTGTGTTTTTACGCAATGGAGTGAACAATATATTGTGCGTTCTGCTTGTTGTGATTATATGCCCGGCGATCTTCTAAAACTAACAGCGATTGGAAAAAGTGGCAATAAAATCGGAAGCTCATCGATGCACATCAACGGCGGCATAGTTAGTGGTTGCGACCCTCAATTTGTGAAAATCGATTAATTTGTTTTCAACATTAGGAGTATTGTATAATTTGTCTGTGGCTGTATATAACACTATGCTTTATATTATCATGAAAAATAATAATTTTTCCCCAAAAGACTAACAAACAATACCACAAAACTGGCAATTAAATCGGAAACTCATCGATGCACATCGACGGCGACCTATTTAGCGTCGGCGATTTGTTTACAAAGTCATTGTCATGCTTCTCGGCGCACTTAACCATTGTGGCGAGTTGTTCCTGATTAGTATACCCAAGTCCCGTAGAAGGCTTTGTTAATGACGTCACTGGTGCCATTCTTGCGTAGCATTTCAAAATATATCTGATTTTGAGTTGAAAGCTAATTAAAGACTTATTCAAATTATTGTTTTTAAGTTTGAATTTTCTTGTTAATCATTATTAAAGGTATTTTATCACTGTATTTCATAGTAGTTGACACTTCAGAAACTTATGACGTAATTATATTGTATCCAATATGCATTTCCCTCACTTTTTGCTATTGTGGCGCAGTGCCGAGTGCTTTGCAAATACTAGCTTGCCTGGGGTTCAATTAATTCCGCCCTTATTGTATTCGAGTTGGTATAGTTTGCATGTTGTTGTTATTCATGACTTATACTGATAGTCAGTCATGCATCACGGATGCTTCACGGATTGCTTCACGGATCAGAGCGCTGCTCGAACGTACGCTAGTAGCGCTAGTAGCGCTTTCGTTCTCCATGGCAACCAGGCGTGAGCCAATGCAAAGCCAGAACGTATCCCTTTCTGGCTTTTGAGTGGCTGACGCCTGGTTGCCATGGAGAACGAAAGCGCTACTAGCGTGTGTCCGAGCAGCGCTCAGTTCGATCGGAAACGTCACAGAGCCTCCAAAAATGCCGCACTCGATGTAAACAATGGTAGGGAAGGACGAATTTGTCAATGACCTTCATGAAGTACACAAGGTACTTGTTTTGTATTTTTTTCCAAACACAACTTTGAATTTGGGAATAATTTTATTTAATTCTTAAATTTAAATAAAATAATTTTAAAACCATAACGGTAGCTTAAGCAATTGTTGCTAACAAAATCAAAAGGTCATTATTTCCCTTGAACAAATTACGGCATATAATGCCCACATGTGACGTTCATGTCGTCCCAAACAATCCCAAATAGCACATATTTTTTTATCTCTAAAAATAATCCCCCATTTTACATCCCCTGAATACGCCTATGATTTTATTTTTATTTTGATGTATTAAAGACCAGTACATTTGAAGCTTACAAACGTTTGGGGCATGACAATCGGTCAAACCGCATGGCCGCAATGACCTTTCAAAAACACCCCAAAGTTTCGCATTTTTTCCCCCTGGCCCCCTATTTTTGAACAAAAATAAATTTCGGGGTCCAAAAAGAGAGATCTTGTCATGAAGAACCGAATGGCGTTTTTCCATCGAAAAAACCCAGCGGTTCTCGAGATATCAGGGGGGGGGGGCAGAATCTGCGGGGAACTATCAAAGCGTTCAAAGTTGTAGCATTCAATGCTTGTACCATCCAAAACTGCAGCCAACAACGCTTGCGACATCCAAAATTCGCCCGGGTAGGGGGCATCTTCATGAGACAAACTCTCCGCATCCAAAATGGAACTCGCCGCATCCAAAACCGTGGCATACCGCCACATACAAAGCCGTGGCAGTCAAGCTTGCGCCATCCAAAACTGTCTGGCGCGGTCATATTGGAACTACTAGTTGCAGTGAAACCCGCTAGATGGAGGGACTAGCGGGGTGATGACGTAGTCACTCTGGCACGCAAGTCGGCTACAGTGGGATATGTTTATGCGAATGGACATCTGACACCACACTGGACCCGACGTCGCCTCGCATCGGCCGGCAGCTGTCGGGCGGAGAGTAAGGGTGACTGGTGCAGACCGACGGAGTGGGGAGTGTTACATCGAGACCGTGGGAAAGCTAATGGTAAAGCCCAGGCTACACTATATGCGTGATTGTCAAGGAAATGACGCACGTGTTCTCCGTGTTTGCAGAACTTCCTTGACGTCCGGGATCTGCCGGTCAAGCAAATCACGCAAGGAGAATGGATAAACCACTGCATTTTTTAATCGATAAACCATTGCATACAATTTGCTCAAACGCTTCTTCATTCATCTTCCGCCACGATACTCAGCACAAATTATTCACGTTTAGGTATAGTATAGACCTAAACATACGCGAAATCAAGCAAAATGATAAAAACCCTGCAACACGCAATCTCGGAAAACACGACAAGTTCAGAATTTTGAACTTTTCATCGTTCCGTCCGTGACGTGTCTGAGGAATTTCCTTGACGTTTCATCCGGGATCTGCGTGATGTGCCAGTGTATCTCACCCAATGCATTTACTATCAGCTGAACTTGCTCTGTCACGCAAATCCAGACAAACACGGATAACACGCACGTGATTTTCAGGAAATCACGCATAGTGTAGCCTGGGCTTAAAGCTACGACACTTGTTGCTAAGGCCAAGAAAATCGCTCACGAGGATGGGCGTTAGCTGCCACGTTTCGATATGCGATTACCGGCCCATTCCGGTAAACCTCATGGTACTAGCTTATGGTACTACTACTACCACCATAGTCATTGGCGGATCCAGAACGGTGGTTGGGGGGGGGGGGGTGGTTGGGGGGGGGGGCAAATTCCAAAAAATATCACACAACTCTGAAAACTCATCGGATTTTGCTTGCTTATGCATTGATAGCTGATTTTTTTAAAGCTTTCCTTTGTAAAAGTTGCTTAGATTGTCTTCTATGTAAGGAAATGTGTCAATTTTGTGCCGATTTCAGGCGGTTCGGAGGGGGTCATGACCGCAATGCCCCCCCCCCCCCCTGGATCCGCTAGTGACCATAGCCTGCAACGGATTTAACTAACGAATTTCTTATTCTATAATTAGTTATTAATTGTGATGATTTATTATTGAAAATTTAACATATGAATAATGTAATAGTAATGCATAAATATAATAGTTAACCCATTAAGTAAGTACCAAGGTGTGTTCTAGATGGGCTGGATCAACAGTTTTCTGGTCACATAGGGAGAGCCACGTCCTGACATAGCTTCAAAAACTTCCGCCCCCTAACTTCAGGCGTTTTCGAAATATAGAGACACCGCCTCTAAACGGGATGGTCCCGTTTTGACCAGGTGGTCCGAGAGTGATAGTAGTGGCCAGGCGCCGCTCCGCCAGCCGTTCCCCGCGTGAACGTGAATGGCGCTGTAGATGGACATGTTGGCACCAAAGTGGACATTTTGGCGCATATAGGAGACATGTGCCCTCAGGGCATGTCCGCCTCCGATATGGCGCTCTTTTTGGCGCCGTATGAGGACAATGTTTTTTATAATCCTTCAAACTCATCAGGGGTTGAATTTAAAGAGTGGAACACGCCACAAATATAATGCTCAGGGCTTAGGAATAATGTTGCATGGTACTTCCTTTTATGAGGTAAGGCACGGAAAACTCATTTGTGCTTAATGCTCCATAAATGGCGCCCGATGCGGACATTTGGCGCCGTACGTTGACAATGCAGCATTATGCCAGCACAATTTTTTTCTTCTCGAAATTAGACGATACTTTTTAACTTGCCAGGGCATTAATGCAAATCCAGCTGTAGAAATCATGCCTGTGGGTTATTCGACCGTTTATTATCCACCCGATCGTGATCTGTGCTTGCCAGTTTCTGCTGAGGCAAAAGCAACATTTTGGACTTTCAAGGTTCTGCTCAACATCCACATGGCTACATACAATCTATCCACATGTTGCGGCTGCATCTAATCGTTTAGGAAATAATAGTTTAAACAGCCATAATTGATGTGGAGCTACTCCAATCTGAATCGCCATCCTCTCATCATGATTTTCCCGTGCCCCTCTTCCAAATTCGACCGATATTTTTGCAAAATTTTTATAATTTTCAATACAGGCTGTGACCGAGTCCGGAATAAGCGCCATTTCACGTCCCTCGTATAGCGCCAATTTGTCCTGATACGGCGCCAGCGGGTCCGCATACGGTGCCAATCGCGTGCCATGTTCCGTTGCAAATTAATATACATTTATGACCGAAATTTGAGGGGAGGAGGCTTTTCGGGTGGAAATATTTGGACTTTTTAGACATAAAGCATGATTTTGCTACATATTATAATGTACTTAATGTCGCAGGATGTGCAAACAGCCATGCTCAGGCGTCCAGCCAGAGCGCCATTTTAGAGTCCCCAGACAGCGCCAATTGGATTTCACTGCGTCCTGGTACGGCGCCATTCACAACTGAAACGTTTTGAATAAGTGATGGACATACGTACCTGAGATGCACTAATCTATTTGGAAAATATTAACTCATCAAACGGAATAAGAACGTCTCATTTCACAATAAAACGATTGAAACTGAAATTAGGCAGACTATTCTTGTATTTTCATAAACGAGTGCGTATAGTTTTTGCCTAGTGCCGCGGTACTTAGCGGCGAGATAACGCTGGTAAGTGGCGTGCCCATCTCTAATATAAACAAACTATCGCAATTTTCGAAGTGATTTGATTTCCTTCGCGAGTCGTGGTCGTTTTGAATTGGAAGAGGAAGACGGAGGAAACAACTATGGTGAGTTGCATAGCCATACATAGCTATATTTATAGTTTTGTCTACGTTTTGTGTATAACGTCCGCTTAGCTTCAGTCATATTTACCCACTAAGTGACAATGAAAACACACATGTGTGAGTACCTAATTGAGTTTTTTGTTTAGATAAATTTTTAACAAAACACGCACCCAAAATATGTTTCGCTGTTTGCAACTTACATGCCAGCGTATGGTCTGCAGCTTTTCAAAAAATTATTCATGTTGTCCCTTAAAATTAGCATGCCTTGACATAGTGCATTGCACAACAGCCAATGGCTGTAACTGCGTTGCATTAATTTTCCTGGCATAAAAAGGCAAAATCTAGAATAATAAATCAGCCAGCTAAAAATAAGAAAATGGACACAGGCACACGCAAGCTATTTGAAGAAATTTTACCACTTAACATCAGGCTGACCCACATAGGCTTACTCAGTGTTGCCCCCCTGGCGTTGCCCACGAGTTCTTCCTGAAAGATGACAGCGTGCAGCAGTTTCGCGACAGCAGTCCCTGGTTGTTTGCCATCCCCATGGCCTCATTCCACGCAGATTAAAATTTTATTTTCTGCAGCGGGGAAGTCATGGTACCAAACATGTCCTAGGAAGTAAACAAGGGAAGGATGGATAGTTATGGATGGAAATAATGGATTGGGTATGAAGGAGACATATGTGGCACAGACAGCGACGTCGCCACGGATTTTGTTTTACTGGGGTGGGATGGGAGGCGCAGTAACAGTCGCAGTCAAAGGCAAAAGTTGTTTCCCAGACGGAGGGGAGGGGGTAGCAGCACTGGCAGATCTAGGTACGAGTTGGGGGGGGGGGGATTACGCTCAGCTTCCTCTGCGAAAAGTTATTGACTGGGGAGGATGGGGGTGGGGGGGGGGGGGAGTAGCCTCGGGTCGTCTGCGCGAAAAGTTGTTGAGCGGGGGGGGGGGGCGGTTGCGTCGGGTACTCAGCCCAAAACAGTTGTTAACAGGGGGGGGGGGGGGAGTTTTTCCTAATGATCCCGCGTCCCGCTGGGGTATTCAGCCAACCCCCCTCCCTCCGAATTTTCCCAAATACGGTCACATGTCAGGTCACACAGGTCACTGGTCAAAATCGAGGTATTTTAGTTAATTGGCCTTGCTTGCCATCCAAAGCGTAAGATTGCGACTATTCGCGCACGAAGTGCTCCCAAAGGTATAATGAATTGCCCACATAAGCGAAAGTAAAATTGTAAGCAGAGGTCAAGGTCAGGTCACAAAAGGTCACTATCGGCAAGAGGCTTACGAAAGCCATCCGACACATGTTTAGGGGTTATTTTACACATAATTAGATAGCAGCAGCCATTTGCACAACCTGACCCCATCCACTGGCCTTCAGGTCAAGGTCAGATGACATAAGGAAAACATTTTAAATTAATTCATCTTAACAAAATAAGGCATGTTTGTGGGTGATATTAATTACCCCATCTATGATATATTTCCAAAAACGTACTTAGGATGGAATGTAGTTTTTCAACGATTGCAACTACACCAAGCATGCTGCTATAGCACTCATTTATATCATTGACAGCGGCTCAAAGGGACTTAAGTCTCAAACTGATTGCTGTTTTTATACAGCATATCGATCGATGTACCTACCCATGATGTCACGCTATTCGCTGCCTTGGCTGAATTGTATCTAAGACCTTGGAATGAATGGTGAATGAATGAATAAACTTGACATTCAATCATTGCAGAAGCCTTTATTGTGTGCTAACTTTTAGCTTCCATATCATAATTTTCCCTTCTACAAAGTAATTAAGTACATACCTACATCATTAAGTACAAATAAAGGACACAGCGATATAGGTTTAGTTAAAAGTTACATGTAATTTGAGCTAAGCATAAATTAAGTTTTATATCCTTTGGAACAGATTCACCAAAAAAGCAAGCAAGTATGCTTTATTAGTATGAAGTATGAAGTATTGATGAAGAAGCAAGTATGCAGTATTGATATTGTTGCATGCTGACAACTATTCTGTCTTCTACATCTGCTTATTCTAGCTGTAAGGCCAGGACAGCTGTGATAGTCATGATTCTGTCGCATGCCAGTAACACGTCAACACCTGCCAAATTGTCTCATTGGTATTGATCTTACATGTGCACTGCAGACAGCTGCTGACTGTCCTGTTCAAGACTCACAATGTAGATGTGGTAGTTAGTGTTCTAGCATTACAATGCAAAAGCATTGAATATCTGTAACCACTATAACTTGTCTTAAATGTACATTACAACTTAAAATCAAAATTGGGCTCTTGTGTGGGCAGTTGTCACCTCATTCTGAGTTGACTGTATTGTAAAAAAACAAGGTGGAACAATAATGAAATACACTCACACAATCGCTACACATGACCCGGTGTCAACTCCTGCCACAGGGGTTAATTTGGAAATTTACTCATGCATGGTGTGTCATTGTTGATGCTTCGCTATCTACACCCATGTCAGACACCTGCGTGGTGTGTCAGTGCCGACCACCACCGCATCGTGTGTTCGATACCCACAGCTCAGGTGTTCACGGACACCTGCCCGCCGTGTTGATGTCAAATACAGCCGCGTGGTGTGTCTTCCCGCCGCCAGCTGAGGTGTCCATCTACACAACCAACCTACACCCGGATGGTGTGTAGTTGCAACACCTGCGGCATGTGTATGCTTGCCGCCAGCTGAGGTGTTCATCTACACCACCAACCTACACCTGGCTGGTGTTTCTATCCCGTAGTTGCAGCACATGCGGCGTGAATCTGTTCACCGCCAGCTCATGTGTTCATCTTACCTCCTATTTACACCCGGCTGAGGTGTCGATGCAGTCGGCGCGCGCATGAGCATGTCAATATTTTTCAAATCACTGCGGCCGCGCGCCAGTGTGAGCGGGGCGTCGAGCCACTGTCAGTTTTAAAGTACGGATCATAGAACGGATAGGCCGGTATAAGTATTGAAATAAGTACTGTGGGATAGGCTGCCCCCCACATTTGCGTCACCACCAGCCATCTGGTGAGAGTTTGCATAAGTGTTCTGACTATGGACTATCTGAACGCCTTGATTTGTAGTGTATACGTTTGTCTAGTGCTATCCTGGCGTATACCACGGCGTTAAGGGCAAGCTTCTCCGCTTAGAACAGTCTGTATTCGCAAGAAAAACAAGTTTATCGATTGAAGAAACAAGCCAGGGATAGCTGAACTTGGTAAGTATCGTGGGTGATACAAATATACTAAAAAATACAGCAGGAAATGTGAAATTCAGCCTCAAATGAATAGAACCGTTACCGTTACCAAATGCACTTCTCTCGTTTGGCATGCCACACATGCGTCTATATTCAAATAATGAGATCTTGTAGGTGTTTCGAGCCATATTGTTTTGTTTGATGTTAGTGTCGCTAGCATTTCTGTATGATATTATTTTATATAATGTTCATTTAAACTACAGAAGTGTTGGTGTTTGTGCGTCACAATTGCCTTTGAAATGGGTTTCAGTTTAGGTTATTAGTTCAGTTTAGTTCAGTAATTCACCTCCCCAGTTTATGGTGTTCTTGAGGGTATTGTAGTGTTCACAGATAGTCTTCTCTGACACTACCCGTACTCAGTACTTGTCTGCTCTCCTTTCTGTAAGTCTTTGCTACTGTTATTGTCCACCTCTTCAAGTACCAAGTTGTTTGTATCCCCAACTCTATCCAGCCATCTTGGAGTACAGTTTACCGTTGAGACTCACGAGTGTTGCCTCGCCATATTCCTATCGGCTCGAGAACACTATAATTGGCGACGAGGATATTTTTATCGAACAGTGTGGTGATATCGTGCGCTGCGGAAGTTTTTGAGTGATTTTCTCGCCGCGATCTATCGCCACGTGCCGCTATGAGCAGTGATAGCGGACCGCCGCTCCCCGCGCCATTTTTGCCCTACCCCGGGACGCCGGCCGTCCCGTGGCGTACATGGGAGCAGAAATTTGAGCTGTACCTGATGGCCAGGACTGGTGCGACCCCCCTCCCAGCCGAGCAGAGGCGCGCCCTACTTCTGTGCGCCATCGGGGACGAGGCCTACCGAGTCTTCGACTCGCTGCCTGCCGTCATCAAGCAGGAAAACGAGGACGACTACACGGTGACACTCCGTCGGCTCCGGGAGTTCTACACTCCCCGGACAAATGTCATCGTGGAGCGCTTCAAGTTCCGCCAGAGAGCGCAGGCCCCCACAGAGTCCACGGCTGACTTTGTCGCTGCTCTGCGTGGCCTGGCCCGGTCCTGCTAGTATGGAGCCATGGAGTCCGAGCTGATCCGGGACGTGGTGGTGGAGAAGACCCTTCATCAACGTCTCCGGGAACGATTCCTCCAAGACAGGGAACTGACCCTGGACCTACTCCTCAGCATAGCAGAGAGCTATGAGTACTCTCTGCGTCAGGCAGCCGCAATCTCCGGCCCAGCAGCAGCAGCAGCACCACCTACAGCCGCAGTGGCCAAGGTCACCAGCACCAGAGGCCAAGGGCGGCGCCACCCGTCGCAGCCTGACAACAGCACCAGTGACCACTGCACCAACTGCGGACGTGCTGACCACACCCCCAGAGATGCAGCCTGCCCTGCCCGCAAGGTCACCTGTCACTCCTGTGGGAAGAAGGGGCACTTCGCCAGCTGGTTCCGCGGTGGCAGCAGTACAGCCACTGCCCGCCCAGCCCAGCGTGGTCACAAACCAGCCATCAAGGAGCTGCATGTGCTGGCCTGCTCCTCGGCGGATGCTGGCCCGACTCGCCTCACCTGTACCGTCCAGGTGACAGCCGGCAGCACCACCCAGGATGTGTCACTACAGGTGGACACAGGCGCGACATGCTCCCTGCTCAGCCTGAGCCGCGCCAAGCAGGTCTTCAGTGGTGTGGCTTACCAGCCTTCCAGTGCCCGGCTGTATGGTTTTGGCCACCAGGCTCTCCCGGTACGCGAAATGCTGCCCGCCATCGTCTCCCACAACGGCACAGAAGTGGCAACTTCTTTCTACCTGGTCGAGACAGCCCGAGAAGAAGCCATCATGGGGATGGACCTGCTGAGTGCACTGGGCATCACACTCCACCCAGCCTCTCATGCTGTGTATACAGTGCCAGCAGGTTCAGCACCTGAGCATCTCCCAGCCATCGAGGGGTACGAGCACCGCATCAAACTGCAACCGGACGCTGTGCCCACGGCCTACAAGCTCCGTAGACTGCCACTCTCCGTGAGAGACGAGGTGTCTGCTGGGCTGCAGCGCCTCCTCGAAGCAGGCATCATAGAGAGGATTGACGCCTCCCAGTGGGTGAGCCCACTCACCGTGTCCCGCAAAAAGGAGGGCAGCATCAGGATCTGCGTGGATCTGCGAGGCCCCAACGCCCAGATCGTGGCAGAGGTACACCCTCTCCCCACCATCGACGAGCTTGAGTCAAAGCTCTGTGGGTCAGTCTACAGCCGGATCGACCTGAAGACGGCCTACCACCAGTTGCGCCTCCACAAGTCATCTCGCGACATCACCGCCTTCCTCACACCCGACGGACTGATGCGGTACACCAGGGTCCCGTTCGGCCTGGTGTCAAGTGGCAGCGCCTTCCAGAAGCTGCTGAGTAACCTGCTCCAGGGCATCGAGGGCTGTGGCCACTACCTGGATGACATCCTGGTGACCGGCCGTGACAAGCCTGAGCACGACCAGCGTCTCCGCACCGTGCTGGACCGCCTCCACCAGGCCAACGTCACCATCAACATGGAGAAATCCTCCTTCAGCCAGTCTGAGGTGGAGTTCTGCGGACACCGGCTGTCCCAGAACGGAGTGGTCCCACTCATGTCCGCCACCAAGGCTGTGGTCGAGGCCCCGCCTCCCGCCAACGTTAAGGAGCTCCGCAGCCTCCTGGGCACAACTGGCTGGTTCAGCCGGTTCGTGCCACAGTACTCCTCAGTGGTCCGGCCTCTCGCTGCCATGCTGAGGAAAGATGCCACGTTCGCATGGACCAAGGAGGCGGACGACGCCTTCAACAAGGTGAAGCGGCTCATCTCAGCCAGCCCGGTGATGAAGCCGTTCAACCCCACTGTCCCCACCATCGTGACGTCAGACGCCAGCGACCGCGGCGCGGGCGCCGTCCTGACCCAGGTCCAGCCCAACGGTGAAGAACGCCCCGTCGCGTACTGGTCGCGCTCCTTCGCCGACGCAGAGTCCCGCTACTCTGTCTCTGAGAAAGAGGCCCTCAGTGCCGTCAATGCTGTGGAGCACTGGCGGGTGTACCTGTGGGGCCGCTTCTTCACCCTGAGGACGGACCACTCGGCGCTCACGACGCTGCTCACACCGAAGTCGGCCAAAAGCGCCGGCGCGCGGATCGCCAGATGGCAAGCTCGTCTGCTGCCGTACTCCTACACGGTGGAGTACCGCCCCGGCCACAGCATCCCGGTCGCCGACACTCTGTCACGCCTCCCGCTGCCGGACACGGCTGCCGCCGAGACGGACAGCGATGATATCGTCGCCCTCGTCACCGACGAGGCCACCGACATCATCACGGACGACAACATCCGTGCCGCGTCCGCCGCCGATCCAGTCTTGGAGGAGCTGCGGTCGACCATCGGCACCGGCTGGCCCGACGCCGCGCGCAAATGCACGCCCCAGACACGCGACTTCTACGCCGTGCGGCACGAGCTGCAGGTCCGTGAGGACGGCGTCGTGCTGCGCGGCCCGGACCGCGCCGTCGTCCCGGCCGCCCTGCGCGCAAAGTACCTGGAGCTGGCCCATCGCGCGCACGACGGTGTGGTGCGCACCAAACAAATCCTGCGCGACCTAGCTTGGTGGCCCGGGATGGCGAAGGCCGCCGCAGCACTCGTCACAGACTGCCCGGCCTGCCACGCCAAGGACGCCGTGCTGGCACAGCAGGCGCGCCCCGCGCCACTGCAGCCGGTCACGTTCCCCGATCGACCCTGGTCCAAACTGGGCCTGGACATCGTTGGCCCAATCCCCGGCGCACCACCGTCCGCCAGGTACGCCATAACGATGACCGACTACCACAGCAAGTGGCCCGAGATCGCACTGAAAGCCACCGTCGAGACAGATGACGTCATCCGGTTTCTCAGCCTGACCTGGTCCCGGGAGGGGTTCTGCGCGGAACTGGTAACGGACAACGGCCCGAAGTTCACCAGCGAGAAGTTCCGCCAGTACCTCTCCGCCCGCGGGATCAAACACACCACCTCCTCGGTGTACTGGCCACGCGGCAACGCCGCAGTGGAGCGATTCAACCGGGAGGTGAAGGCGTGGATCCGCGAAGCCACGCAGCTGACACCACGCACGGCTGCGAGCTTCGCGGACTACGTGCGGCAGCGCCTCGCGCAGTACAGGGGAACGCCTCACTGCACCGCCGGCGAGTCACCCTCCATGCTGCTACACGGACGCCGCATGCGCCTCAACCTGCCGATCGCTACAGTGGCGCCACCACGCGACAACGTACTGCAGCATCGCGTCGAGACGCAACAGCGACGCAACAGCCGCAACTACAACGCCCGCCAAGCCGTCCGACCGCCAGACCTCCAGCCTGGCGACACCGTCCGCGTGCGGAAGCAGGGGCACGTGCCCAAGAACCAAAGCAGGTTCTCCAGCCCGCTCCGAATCACGCGGCAGCTCGGACTGGCCACGTTCCTCCTGTCCGACGGGAGCAAGCGGAACGCCGCGCACCTGGCCAGAACGCCAACCGGCAGCGTGAGCGTCACCGCTCCAGCACCACCGAGCGCCGACGGACTGGACCCGCCTCTTCCACGCCAGCCAAGTCCCAGCACGACCCGGCCAGTAACGCCGCCAGGCGTCGCCGACATCGCGCCACCAGACGGCGCTGCCGACGCGCCACCAGACGGCGCTGCCGACGCGCCACCAGACGGCGCTGACGAAGCGCCACCAGGCGGCACCGGCGCCCAGCCACCCGATGGCTCGCGAACGGCCGCTGACCGAAGCGCCCCCGAGCTGCCGGCTTCCTCTAAAGGACGCCGTCGCTTCCTGCCCCGGCGCCTCATGTGATTGTATCGTGTAAACCTTTAAGGGTCGGCGGGTGTAGTGTTCACAGATAGTCTTCTCTGACACTACCCGTACTCAGTACTTGTCTGCTCTCCTTTCTGTAAGTCTTTGCTACTGTTATTGTCCACCTCTTCAAGTACCAAGTTGTTTGTATCCCCAACTCTATCCAGCCATCTTGGAATACAGTTTACCGTTGAGACTCACGAGTGTTGCCTCGCCATATTCCTATCGGCTCGATAACACTATAGGTATCCCTAATAGAAAAAGAGTAGTCAGCTGACAGTAATATTATGACAGACTGAAAGGTTCGTTATCTTTGACTACAGGATGGTCTTTTGATATTACACCTTGGCAATGCTAGGGATATAATTGATCAGACTGTATACTGTGACTTTTGTTACTGGAAGACGCACAATTACAGCCATTTTCTTTGCGAAGCCTACTATAGATATTGTTACACTTTTTGGTTGGTGCGTCTGTAAATTAGGGTTCCCAATATTCCATGCCCACCCTTTCCTGACACTAAAGCTATAGGGAACCCGACTAGGTAAGAGAACCAGGTATGAGGGGCTAGCACTATCAACTGGAGTTGTTGCATCAGTTGGCCGCCAGGGACCGCTAGTGAGCCAGGGTGTTATGACGTCACAAGCAAATAGTACTGCTAAATATTTATTTATTTATAAATAAATACACATTTAAGCTTAGCGTTAAATATTTAACTGGTACCATTTGCTTGCGACGTCATCACACCCTGTCTCACTAGCGGTCCCTGGCGGCCAACTGCTGCAACAACTCCAGTTGATAGTGCTAGCCGTCAGGTGTCTGGGTATTGGCCCACAGTACAGCGAGCGAATGTGAGCGGACTGCAGAGTGTTCTAAATGTGGGTCCCTGCTACCATAATTGCTGTAAAGGTTAGGTCAGGTTTGATTGTTTTTTTTTGGTGATGTCTTAGCTTGGTATTACTGGTCCACCTTTCTGTTTTTTTTCCCCACTAATACTGGGAAATGACACCCAAATGTGAATTATTTTCCACTCTCACTCACCATTTAGGAGTGATTTTTCCACTCCCAAATAATGAATTGTGATATTGATTCTACTTCTGGCATAAATATAGACTAAAAGTACATGATTTCAATGAAAACTACTGCTTTTCATATTCAAAACAGAAATAAATATTGTTCCACTTTCTACATAATTTTCCACTTCCGTGGTTTTTTAGGCACATATTTTTCACACACTCAAGCAAAAATGGAATTTTGGGACACTGGTTTATTAATATTGATTTATAATGACTTTAAATTCACCGAGCTAAGATCCCATTGTTTGAGGAATGAACTACATATTAAACTTCAACTGAAGAGCTAATGTTTTATGTGATTTAACTTCCCTCATGCTGTCAACTCTGCTGTCTGTTGTCTGCTGAATTTGGGTGTTTTAACCTCACCAGAAATTGGGACCTAGTTACCCCAAATACTCCAACAGAAAGGAATACTCTCAAATTACCAAATTAATTTGCTTATATGTCAGATGTTCATTTCATTTTGGATTTTCATGTTTTCATGTCACAGCAAATAACTTATTGGATTATTGCATCTTTCAGAATGTGATAGCTTTAGATAGAACTTACATGATAACCAACTTCGCAATTATTTTCCCTGATGACTGAGTACTGACTACTCATAAAACATAGATTGTGTATTGATTTTTAAATGTGTTTTTTTCCAACAGGAAAGGAGCATGGCTGTTCAACATTATTGGCCTAACGGTTGAAGTTCAGCGCGCTCTGCACACCACTGCAGCAATGCCTCTCCCAGCGCTGCCGGGAGAACGGCCGCCGCCTGAGTCGAAACCTGTCGCGCATGCCCGTCGCCGGAGTCGAGACCTGTCGCCTGCCCATCGCCGGAGCAGGAAGGCGCTGCCCGGCCGCCATCGGACCTGTGTCTTTGACCTGTGTCTGTGACTTGTGTATGTGACCTGTGTCTGTGACCTGTGTCTGTGACCTGTGTCTGTGACATGTGTCTGTGACCTGTGTCTGTGACCTGTGTCTGTGACCTGTCTGTGACCTGTGTCCTGTGTCCTGTGTCCTGTGTCCTGTGTCCTGTGTCCTGTGTCCTGTGTCCCGTGTCCTGTGTCCTGTGTCCTGTGTCCTGTGTCCTATGTCCTGTGTCCTGTGTCCTGTGTCTGTGTTCTGTGTCTGTGTCTGTGTCTGTGTCTGGGTCCTGTGTCTGGGTCCTGTGTCTGTGTCCTGTGTCCTGTGTCTGTGTCCTGTGTCTGTGTCCTGTGTCTCTGTCCTGTGTCTGTGTCCTGTGTCTGTGTCCTGTGTCTGTGTCCTGTGTCTGTGTCCTGTGTCTGTGTCCTGCGTCTGTGTCTGTGTCCTGTGTCTGTGTCCTGTGTCTGTGTCCTGTGTCTGTGTCCTGTGTCTGTGTCCTGTGTCTGTGTCCTGTGTCTGTGTCCTGTGTCTGTGTCCTGTGTTTGTGTCCTGTGTCTGTGTCCTGTGTCTGTGTCCTGTGTCCTGTGTCTGTGTCCTGTGTCTGTGTCCTGTGTCTGTGTCTGTGACCTGTGTCTGTGATCTGTGTCTGTGTCTGTGACCTGTGTCTGTGTCTATGACCTGTGTCTGTGACCTGTGACCTGTGTCTGTGTCTGTGACCTGTGTCTGTGACCTGTGTTTGTGACATGTGTCTGTGACCTGTGTCTGTGACCTGTGTCTGTGACCTGTGTCTGTGACCTGTGTATGTGACCTGTGTCTGTGTCTGTGACCTGTGTATGTGTCTGTGACCTGTGTCTGTGTCTGTGACCTGTGTCTGTGTCTGTGTCTGTGACCTGTTTCTGTGTCTGTGACCTGTGTCTGTGGCTGTGACCTGTGTCTGTGTATGTGACCTGTGTCTGTGACATGTGTCTGTGACATGTGTCTGTGACATGTGTCTGTGACCTGTGTCTGTGACCTGTGTCTGTGTCTGTGTCTGTGACCTGTGTCTGTGTATGTGACCTGTGTCTGTGTCTGTGACCTGTGTCTGTCTGTGACCTGTGTCTGTCTGTGACCTGTGTCTGTGGCCTGTGTCTGTGACCTGTGACCTGTGACCTGTGACCTGGGTCCTGTGTCTGTTACCTGTGTCTGTGACCTGTGACCTGTGTCTGTGACCTGTGGCCTGTGTCTGTGACACCTGTGTATGTGACCTGTGCCCTGTGTATGTGACCTGTGACCTGTGTCTGCCACCTGTGTATGTGACCTGTGTCTGTGACCTGTGACCTGTGTCTGTGACCTGTGTCTGTGACCTGTGTATGTGACCTGTGTCTGTGACCTGTGACCTGTGTCTGTGACCTGTGACCTATGACCTGTGCCTGTGACCTGTGTCTGTGACCTGTGACCTGTGTCTGTGACCTGTGTCTGTGACTTGTGACCTGTGTCTGTGACCTGTGTCTGTCTGTGACCTGTGTCTGTCTGTATCCTGTGTCTGTCTGTGACCTGTGTCTGTATGTGACCTGTGTCTGTCGGTGACCTGTGTCTGTTTGTGACCTGTGTCTGTCTGTGACCTGTGTCTGTCTGTGACTTGCGTCTGTCTGTGACCTGTGTCTGTCTGTGACATGTGTCTGTCTGTGACCTGTGTCTGTATGTGACCTGTGTCTGTCTTTGACCTGTGTCTGTCTGTGACCTGTGTCTGTCTGTGACCTGTGTCTGTCTGTGACATGTGTCTGTCTGTGACCTGTGTCTGTCTGTGACCTGCGTCTGTGACCTGTGTCTGTGACCTGTGTCTGTGACCTGTGTCTGTGACCTGTGTCTGTGACCTGTGTATGTGACCTGTGTCTGTGACCTGTGGATGTGACCTGTGGATGTGACCTGTGGATGTGATCTGTGGATGTGATCTGTGGATGTGAACTGTCGATGTGATCTGTGGATGTGACCCCTCCAACCGCACGGTTCGTTGGAAGGGTTTGGAGGTGTCAAACTACGGGAGATGCATCATTCGAAAGCTGAGCTCACGCGGAATCCGGCGATGGAATGTTTTACCAAAATCCATCGAGGGCCTTTTGTGTCGATATTTTGTCAGAATTCGCACCCCTTTAGTTTGGTCAGGGCTATTGCGTATGGTATGACGAAAATGCATACCAATGACATGTATACCGATTCGTCATGCTCTGCACGACAAGGTCTTATAGAATGCAAAGCCATTAGATGGTTTGGTTGGTTGCACGGCTGCATCAAAGCCAAGCGCTACCGGTGTCGGCACTAAGGCGCCCTCCCGCCCGCGCGTCACGCGCAGAATCGCCCCTCGCGACACGCGATCTAAGCACTGCGCACCGCCCACCCGGCTTACGGAGCGGCCTCTCGGCCAGTCACGGAGAAACGGTGCATGGCATGTTGAAAAACCTAGCGCTGTCCCCTAGCCCAGCTATCCAGGTAGATCATGACAAATTTCCAGCCACCTCCAATTGCTACAACTGGTACTTTTGGACATTTGTATGCACCATATTTGCCGAACGTAGCCTCTAACCGGGACTCGCTTGACTGGCTGCGCCGGCCCGGCTCGGCCATCTTCCGAGTCTGTACACGATGTGACCTCAGGCCATGGCGCGGCCGCCGCCGGTCATGAGCTGACCCTGACCGGCCGGCCGTCCGGCGGCGGCCGCGCAGTGGCCTCTGACGTCACATCGTGTAGAGACTCGAAGATGGCCGAGCCGGGCCCGCGCAGCCAGTCAAGTGAGTCACAGTCAGAAACTACGTATGACAAATATGGTGCATACAATTGTCCAAAGATACAATTTTTAGCGCTCGGAGTTGGGTGAAAATTTGTCACGATCTACTTGGAAAACTGGGCTAAGGAACAGAGCTAGGTTTGTCAACATTCGATCCACCGTTTGTTTGAGCATGGAGAATGTTATCGTATACCGTTATCGTATACCGTTATCGTATACCGTTATCGTATACCGTTATCGTATACCGTTATCGTATACCGTTATCGTATACCGTTATCGCATACCGTTATCGTATACCGTTATCGCATACCGTTATCGTATACCGGTATCGTCTATCGGTATCGTATACCGGTATCGTATACCGGTATCGTATACCGGTATCGTATACCGGTATCGTATACCG
Organism: Chirona hameri; assembly: GCA_036785665.1. Lineage (NCBI taxonomy): Eukaryota > Metazoa > Arthropoda > Thecostraca > Balanomorpha > Balanidae > Chirona > Chirona hameri. The sequence continues at coordinate 1,242 of JAXIVJ010012737.1, read as the reverse complement.
GTATCGTATACCGGTATCGTATACCGGTATCGTATACCAGTATTGTATACCGTTATCGTATACCGTTACGTTGTGTGGAAGAGCGTGGGAGGAAGGATGTTGAGTGGTAACCAGGTACTATTTTCATCGTTCATTATCGTACATCGTTATTAGCTGAGTCGTGGAAGAGCGTGGGCAACTTAATATGAAGGGGGACAACACCATGACCGTTTGCTAGGAGTGAACGCAACTTAGACATGTCTTGTTTATACGTTGTTTAATTTTGGACACTGCTGTGCGATCAGGCACGTAGCCAGGATTTCGTCCAGTGGGGGGGGGGGGGGGGGGGGGGGGGCGCCTCGAAAGGGCTCCTTCCCGAGCGTTGATAGGGCCCCTTCCCAAGCGTTGAAAGGCCTCCCCCCCAACAAAAAAAAACGCATGAAAAGTCACGTTACAAGGCTGGAAAATGCAGTATGGCAGGTATGGCATGGGCCATACCAACGTTTAGGAGCTGGAGTTAGCAAACTGCCACATCAACTTTGGAACCAGCGACACGAATTTGGAATCAGCTATACCAACTTGGAAATATTTTCTTAAGCTCAAGACCTGGAACTCTTAAACAAATTGCGCCGCAGACCGGCGCGAAAATTTTGAGTATTATGCCCTGGGTTGCTTTCTCATCAATGCGTCGCATTGCGTATGGTGCGGACCTCTAGCATTGCTATATTGTGCGTTTAAAGGTGCGGGGAAAAGGTGCTAAAATGAACTATTTTGCCCAATAATATAGGAAAGTAGCAACATAATACATAAATGCGCCGAGAAACTGACCGATTCATTTCCTAACCCGCATATAATTTAATTTGTAGTTAAATTGCGCCGGAGCGGCGCGAAATTTTGAGTTTGATTCCCTGTACAACTGTATTCTTTCTGTTGAAAGGCCCAAGGTCCCTTCAGATCGTCTAAGGGCCCCTCTGGCCTTTTCTGCGCCCTTCCGACCTGTTCAGGGACTCATCTGGGATCCGCGAGGCGAAAGGACATGATGTGGAGTGGGTGATATATATATATATATATATATATATATATATATATATATATATATATATATATACTATATATATATATATATATATATATATATATATATATATATATATATATATATATATATATATATATATATATATATATATATATATAGTATATATATATATATATATATATATATATATATATATATATATATATATATATATATATATATAT
>JAXIVJ010012736.1:0-39401 GCA_036785665.1 Chirona hameri | reverse complement strand
AGGGGTCTCTGATCACACACCAAATTTGCACATAATCTGCCCAGCCGTTGCGAATTTTTTTGAGAGAAAACAATTTTCAACACCTCTCACGCGGCACGCGCCACGCGCAGTGGTAGTCACCCACATGAGTCGGGACTGGTCTCAAACAGGATAGGTTGGATGGAGCTGCTCAGTAAAGAAGTCTGCTCGTCAATCGGACGCGCGGTTGCAGATATGAGCTTCTCAAAAGCGTTGCCACGGGTTGGGCCGGGCCGGGTCGCTCATAGTTTCCCATACACCACGGTAGGACAAGCGAGCGCGAAGCGCTCGCTCGTAATCATAGTAACGCGTGACTTAGTATCGTTATCACAAACACTGTCATTAAGACGCTGTAAACAAGGCAGAATCAATGTAGGCAAAACATCAACGTTGGCTCCTATACCGCTCCCATCTACCCTGCAGTGGCCTCGGAGCCCACATATCAGTATCGCACCCTCGAACCTTGCCAGCCGCCCGTGGCAGTGCTGAGTCTGCTGTCAGAGAGCCGGCCCAATGTCTCCGTGTATGTAGCGACTGCTCGGGGGGTACCACTGTGTTACCCCTCCCCCTTCCACTCCCTCCGCTACCGCACCTCACACCATCCATGGACGTATTTTTTAGTTTGCTTTATTGTATTCACTCTGACCTCCAGGATTTGTTTCCAATTACAGGGTGCGCTCCTTCTGTGTATGGGATTGGGTTTACGCTGCCTTTCCAAGGGCCTGGCCGTGTCTGGTGGTGCATGAGACACCAACGCCGGTGACTCGGTGGGAGTCGAACCCACGGTCTCATACGCCGGTGACTCGGTGGGAGTCGAACCCACGGTCTCATACGCCGGTGACTCGGTGGGAGTCGAACCCACGGTCTCATACGCCGGTGACTCGGTGGGAGTCGAACCCACGGTCTCATATGCCGGTGACTCGGTGGGAATCGAACCCACGGTCTCATACGCCGGTGACTCGGTGGGAGTCGAACCCACGGTCTCATACGCCGGTGACTCGGTGGGAGTCGAACCCACGGTCTCATATGCCGGTGACTCGGTGGGAGTCGAACCCACGGTCTCATACGCCGGTGACTCGGTGGGAGTCGAACCCACGGTCTCATACGCCGGTGACTCGGTGGGAGTCGAACCCACGGTCTCATACGCCGGTGACTCGGTGGGAGTCGAACCCACGGTCTCATACGCCGGTGACTCGGTGGGAGTCGAACCCCCGTTCTCATACGCCGGTGACTCGGTGGGAGTCGAACCCACGGTCTCATACGCCGGTGACTCGGTGGGAGTCGAACCCACGGTCTCATACGCCGGTGACTCGGTGGGAGTCGAACCCACGGTCTCATACGCCGGTGACTCGGTGGGAGTCGAACCCACGGTCTCATACGCCGGTGACTCGGGAGTCGAACCCACGGTCTCATACGCCGGTGACTCGGTGGGAGTCGAACCCACGGTCATCAAACGCCGGTGACTCGGTGGGAGTCGAACCCACGGTCTCATACGCCGGTGACTCGGTGGGAGTCGAACCCACGGTCTCATACGCCAGTGACTCGGTGGGAGTCGAACCCACGGTCTCATACGCCGGTGACTCGGTGGGAATCGAACCCACGGTCTCATACGCCGGTGACTCGGTGGGAGTCGAACCCACGGTCTCATACGCCGGTGACTCGGTGGGAGTCGAACCCACGGTCTCATACGCCGGTGACTCGGTGGGAATCGAACCCACGGTCTCATACGCCGGTGACTCGGTGGGAATCGAACCCACGGTCATCAAACGCCGGGGACTCGGTGGGAGTCGAACCCACGGTCATCAAACGCCGGTGACTCGGTGGGAGTCGAACCCACGGTCTCATACGCCGGTGACTCGGTGGGAGTCGAACCCACGGTCTCATACGCCGGTGACTCGGTGGGAGTCGAACCCACGGTCATCATCGCCGGTGACTCGGTGGGAGTCGAACCCACGGTCTCATACGCCGGTGACTCGGTGGGAGTCGAACCCACGGTCATCATCGCCGCTGACTCGGTGGGAGTCGAACCCACGGTCTCATACGCCGGTGACTCGGTGGGAGTCGAACCCACGGTCATCATCGCCGCTGACTCGGTGGGAGTCGAACCCACTGTCTCATACGCCGGTGACTCGGTGGGAGTCGAACCCACGGTCATCATCGCCGGTGACTCGGTGGGAGTCGAACCCACGGTCATCATCGCCGCTGACTCGGTGGGAGTCGAACCCACGGTCTCATACGCCGGTGACTCGGTGGGAGTCGAACCCACGGTCTCATACGCCGGTGACTCGGTGGGAGTCGAACCCACGGTCTCATACGCCGGTGACTCGGTGGGAGTCGAACCCACGGTCTCATACGCCGGTGACTCGGTGGGAGTCGAACCCACGGTCTCATACGCCGGTGACTCGGTGGGAGTCGAACCCACGGTCATCAAACGCCGGTGACTCGGTGGGAGTCGAACCCACGGTCATCATCGCCGGTGACTCGGTGGGAGTCGAACCCACGGTCTCATACGCCGGTGACTCGGTGGGAATCGAACCCACGGTCATCAAACGCCGGTGACTCGGTGGGAGTCGAACCCACGGTCTCATACGCCGGTGACTCGGTGGGAGTCGAACCCACGGTCTCATACGCCGGTGACTCGGTGGGAGTCGAACCCACGGTCATCATCGGCCCTTCACTGCCAAACTGTCCAGAATCGGGAACTAGCACCATTGTTATGACCAGAGTAAGCCAAACTGTCCAGAATCGGGAACTAGCACCATTGTTATGACCAGAGTAAGCCAAACTGTCCAGAATCGGGAACTAGCACCATTGTTATGACCAGAGTAAGCCAAACTGCGTTATGTGTTAGACAAGCAGAGCGATCATACGCTACTCTTTCCACCCAATGACCCGTTGTATCCACAACGTACCGCCAAAGTAGGGAGCTGGTCCCTGTCACGATGTCACCTTATAATTGACGTTCCGGGTCCGCCCAATATTTACCGCTGGATGACGGTGGAGCCACGGTCGCCTTGGCCGGCAGCCAGCCGGCTCGCACCGGACGGAACTGGATCACAACTGCGCTGTTGGCGGGGCTCAGGTCACCAGCCGTCCTCCAGTGGTTCGGGTCTCCGGGGCAGCAGAGTTCAGTGGACAGGCGGGGGGAGCGATCGGGATGTCTATTGTTTTAACACTGTTGTTTAAACGGAAATAACAACCTTTTTATTTGTTTACCAACAATTAATTAGCTACCGTTATGGTATAAAAATGATGTGATCTAAATTTAAGAATGAAATAAAATTATTCCCTAATTCAAAGTTGGATGTTTGGAAAAAATAAAAAGCAAGTACATATATTTTTTCGGAGTTCATGATCGCTGGTTTCCCTTCATTATTGGAAACGATACATATCTGGCGCTTTTGTATCAATCTGTTCAACGTTAATCTGTTCCTCTCGTTGAAATACCTCCCAACAAATCGCATACACTAAATAAGTCGTAGGGGCCAAGGTAATCCGCCGAATGTATCACGGTTTTCTAAGATGTTTATTGATTGATTACGGAAACGCAAAACTTCCCTTGGCAAAATCCTGCCTCTTTCTTTTAGTTCAAGAACATTTTTGAAGTCCGCTCAGACACAAAGCAATATGATACACTGCTGTCGCATGCATAAAATGTACTACTAGTAAAAAGAAAACTGCTACCCCCCCCCCCCCCCTCCCCCTGCCGCAGTGCGACCAAACGGCTACCCCCTCTCCTGGTCACGAACCTCGACTACCCTTTTGGTCAATTCTGCATCAGCCGTCTGGGGCCGCCCTTGACTGTACAAATTATATATTTTAGCACCATCCGCGTCGCTTTAAATGATAGAAAGGGTACGGCTGATATTGCAAATACCTATAGCCAACGTTTTGTCAACTAAAAAAATGTTGAAATAAGGGCACCCTCAAAATATAGTGGACCAAATCTGTTGAGTTTCAGATTTGGGTATAGGTAGGGGCACCACTGCAATTGATGACCCCCCCCCCCCTCTTGAAGATTTTCTGGATCCGCCCCTGACAATGTGTTGAATACCTGTATGTTGCAAATTCGTGGGGATTTTTTTATAATGAATCGAGAACACTAAATAGCTCGCCGCCCGGGGCCAAACTAAACAGCCGATTTCAATGCACTTTTTTCAAATGTTTGTTGCTTTTTCATAAAAAGTTTGGTATATATTCGCAAAAGATAGTGCATGAAACATATTATATACCTTCATGATAAATACCAATGCGTAGTCTGGCTAATTTTAGCTGGGACAGTGAATTCGTAACAAGTACTTGTGAGTACCGACCGTTATAACCGGGGAACGCTTATCAACTTTAACTTGAAATATCTTTCGGTAGGAATGTTTATATGCAAAGTGTGATCAATTTACAATATATTTTGGTCTCGTCTATCGATTTCAAGTAATAACTCCATTCTTGTGGAAAAGGTCATTATTTCCCTTTATGTATTTTTCATCTAAAACTTAAATGCAAGAAGTGATTATCAAAGCTCAAAAAGACTACAGGCCTAGAAACTGTAGGCTTGAAACTTGTGGGCTGAAAATTAGCGGCAATAGTTACTAGTATCGCCGGTGAACTGATAAAGGCACGGTTTGTATCGAGACGATCTAATAATTGCAGGTTCGATAGTTATTTGCATTTCCTTTTAGAAACAAGGTGATGTTGTCTAAGTCGGTCAGATACGGCCGATTAAACCGACAATGACACCGGTGTAACATTGCTGTTGCTGGACTGGGTAGCTTGCATATAATGAGAAGTTATATTTTTGGACCCGTTACCAGCCGAGAGAGAATCTGTGACTAGCGTCCCCTGCCGTGTATATTTTCATCCGCTGGACAAAACTCGTCGGTTCTTTCATCCGTTCGAACCGGCTCATTCGTTCCCTCTCGTCCGTGTTTTCCCTGGTCGTTGCTTTGCCTCTCGTCCGCTCGACCTGGCTGGTTGCATTCCCTCTCGACCGCTGGATACGACTCGTTCGTTGCCTCCCGACCGTTCAACCTGGCTGGGTCCAGGGCAGCCGAGTCGCGTAGGCCCCGAACGAACCCCACTGGCTGCACGGCGCCCCACTTCGCTGGTGCTCTTCCTGTTCCGCGAACCCAGCCGACGTTGGCTCAGTCGCACTGCGGCAGAACAAACACCGCTGGGGAGCGTTGGTCTGATGGTCTGAGGGTCGCACTGCGGCAGAACCACCACCGCTGGGGAGCGTTGGTCTCAGGGTCTGAGGGTCGCACTGCGGCAGAACAAACACCGCTGGGGAGCGTTGGTCTGAGGGTCGCACTGCGGCAGAACCACCACCGCTGGAGAGCGTTGGTCTGAGGGTTCTCCCGCTGCCGAGTTCTCTTCACGGAACTTCGGTAGGCGATGAGAATCACGGGGTAGACAATGTTCGGCGCAGTAAGGATGTACAGTAAATGTACAGCACTGCTAGCTGCACGGCACTTGTGCTGGCGGCTGACCAAGGGGTTTCTTTACTCAGATGGGGCTTATAAATCATATGTACCAGGTCACACAGTCCATGCTTTGTCCTCTGGTAAAAATAGCTGTCTGGCGCAGGAGGGGGCGGACTATGTGGGGGGGGGGGGGAGGGTGAAGAGGTGAACGTTCGCGAGGTCCAGTTCCAGTTCAGTCCAAAGGGGAGGGGGGAGGGGGATGAACTGACTCCGTGCCAGCTGGCATGGCAGGGAAGGGGTGGGATGAGGGGTGGACTGATGCCAAAGTCAAACCTGCTGACCTGCGTAGTTAAGACACATCATGTGTCTGGACTGGCTTTGAAGCGAAATGATTAACCGTGCTGATGGGCGCCATGTAACCGCTTTTGTTGCCCCCCCCCCCCCCCCGATTAACCGTGCCGAGGCTTTGAGCACGTAAAGCTGTGTGCTCTATATTTTACAGGTGAACGGGAACTGCGCAAATAAATGGTATGGGTCAGTGTCCACTAGGCCCCGTCAAATTGCATGAAGTATTTGGCAGACCCGCTCCCCTGGTATTTTCCCATTGCTTGGTGACCCAATAGGAAGCATGTACAATTTCAGCCCCCTAGCTTGATTTTTTCGTCTGCCCCAAAGGCTCCGAAGTTTTCCCCATACGGTATAATGGAGACTGCAACTCTGGTGTTAGTCACAATAGGATTGCATTTGTAAATTGCCATTTCTTGTTGCAACATCGTCGCCTATATTCACATTTAGCTGTTGTAAAACTTGGGTGACATGCCTAATTAGTACCTAGGATGCGAATTGACCCCCCGTACCCCCCCCCCCCCTCTCACCCTACCGTACCTAGGAGAATGGACCGAATGCTCCCGATTTTGCTGGGGGGAGTGGAGTGAATTATGTTTGAAATTTAACGTTTGATCAATGGTTATCGTGTGAAAATCCTGGACCTTCCACCACTAAAGCAAGAAGTCGGCGTAGTTCGGCAAATTTACAAAATAATATTGGCATATTTTCAAGGTCCGGCAAACCCCGCATGGTATTTGCGATATTCGTGTTCACACTGTCGTGACGTCTCTGTTCGGGACATTCTGGCGCGGAATATTCGGGCAGCAGCTGCTGAGCCGCTGCAGCTCCCGTGCGTGCCTATCGAGATGGTTAAGAGCCTTTTCGGCTGTCGGGTCCGGTACTATGGAGCAGAATTCCTGTCAATGTCAAGGAAGCCAAGAGTTCGCCCGGCTGTAGAAGGGAGGCTGATGAGGGGGCGGGACAAGACTGCGTGGCGAAAGTGCGTGCTTTAGTCACATTTACTTTGTATTTGATGCTATGTTGTATGACTTTCTACCTTGTACTACTTATGTACCGTGGACTCGTGGACGTTTGGACTCGTGGTCACAAGTTATTTGTATGAAGACCATACGGGGCTGGCGGCGCCAGCATAGGAGAAGAGGTGGCAGACTGCCACCCCTGCCGTGAAGGGTGGGGTGGCATTGCCATCCCTGAAATCTGGAACCATCAAATCCCTGAAAACCATCCAATTTTAATGTTGCTTTGAAGTCAACATTTGTGATTTCTGTCGCCAGTGACGGATCTACGGTTCGTCAACATGGCCAATTTTCCCCCACCCACGCACAAAAACTTTCCCTGACGCCTCCTCCACCTCACCAACCTTTCGCTTGACGACCCCCGCTCAACAACTTTTCCCGGACATCCCTTCTTCCGCTCAGCAACCTTTTGCTGACGGCGCCCTGTTGAGGGCTTGGCGCCCCCCCCCCCTTGACCATAAATATTACGAGCGAGCGCGATGCCCTCGCGAGTCCTCACTGAATACGATATTTTGCTCACATATAGGCGGCCGACCGACTATAACGCTTTTGAGGAGCTTATATCTTTGGAATCCCGCATCCGATTGACAAGCGGTCTTCACCATCTGATAGCCCCATTCAATGAATTATGTTATTGACATGTTTTGTCTCACGTGAGGGTCAGCATGGCGCGTTGCACGTGCCGCGTCGGGGTGTCATAAAACGTTATCCTGCTATAGCTGACGAACAGCTGGACCGATTAAGAGGAAATTTGTGTGTGGTTTCATTGCTATAGGGTTTCTACGGGCTCGCTCGTCCTTCGCCGATTAAGGCGTCTTAGTGGTAAAACACCACTGCGTAAAAGGGTCTAATACACGTACAAAGGGTCAATTCGCATCCTAGGGATTAATTAGGCGTGTCACCCAAGTTTTACAACAGTTAAATGTGAATATAAGCGACGATGTTGCAACAAGAAACGGCGCTTTAAAAATGTCATACTATTGTGACTAACACCAGAGTTGCAGTCTCCATTATACCGTATGGGGACAACTTCGGAGCCTTTGGGGCAGACGAAAAAATCAAGCTACGGGGTTGACATTTTACATGCTTCCTATTGGGTCACCAAGCAATGGGAAATACCAGGGGAGCGGGTCTGCCAAATACTTCATGCAATTTGACGGGGCCTAGTGTCCACGCAACAAGCCCTGCTAAGCGTAGGGGTCTGATCCCAAAAATCCATCAAAAAACAAAAGGTTCAGACTAAATTTGTTAAAAAGAAACATTCAACTTGGCTATATAAATCAACACACACACACACACACACACACACACACACACACACACACACACACACACACACACACACACACACACACACACACACACACACACACACACACACACACACACACACACACACACACACACACACACACACACACACACACACACACACACACACACACACACACACACACACACACACACACACACACACACACACACACACACACACACACACACACACACACACACACACACACACACACACACACACACACACACACACACACACACACACACACACACACACACACACACACACACACACACGCGCGCACGCGCACGCGCACGCACGCGCACGCGCACGCGCGCACGCACACATGCACACATGCACACATGCACACATGCACACATGCACACATGCACACATGCACACATGCACACATGCACACATGCACACATGCACACATGCACACACGTCAGCTGTGGAGCTAGAACTAGTCGAGGAAGGCTTGCTAGCGATGGGCTCTGCTTAGCGACCTCTCAGTGGGAGGTCTCCGCATCCGTCATTCCTGCACCCTTCGTACAGATCTGTCACGTGAGAGGAGAAGCAGAGCCAGGCAGCGAGTGGCTCACTCGGTACACGCTGACTTGTTTACGGTGACATTTCGAGTGATCCTTCGTCCTTTTGAGAGCTGACCTCTGGTCTAGCTGTACGACGCTGTTCCGGTCACCCCACCCCACCCCCACCACCACCACCACCACCACCACCACCACCACCACCACCACCACCACCACCACCACCACGCTCCCCGCCAGCAGCAGGTCTTGTTTTCAGAGCCGTGTTCTGGTATCTCGAGACTAGTACGCACCAGACCCAGGCGATGTCTCGAAAGGTCACACGTTTCTCAATCGTCACGCGTCGAAGTTCCTGCTGCGTCGTAGTTGGTGGCTATCTGTGCTAATGCGCAGATGATTTCCAGTTCCTTGTCGTGACGAAAATGGCCTTTCGAAATGGTCCCGTTTCCAAACTATGTGCTGGTCTGGGGGCCATGTGTTTATGGCGTCCGCGAGGTGGCGAGGTCCGAGGTCCGAGGACCGAGGTGCCGCCGCTCAGGGCACTGGCCATGTGTTTATGGCGTCCCGAGGTCCGAGGTCCGAGGTCCGAGGTGCCAGCCGAGGTGCCAGCCGCTCAGGGCACTTGTGTATCGCCTCCTCTTCTCACCTCTTCTGTGACATTGACTGTAGGGCTGGTCGGGAAAATATATTTAACATGTTTAACAAAAAAATGGCCGTCTGATTGTTTGTTCTTCGGGCTGGTGTACATTGTTCGTCAGTCCTGAACGGAGAGGAGTCCTGAACGGAGAGGATGTTTGTTCAATGTACCGAATGGTGAAATGTCAGTCAGTCAGGGTATCTGTCTCTGTTGGGCGCACAGTGCTGACGCCTGGCTAGCCTGGGATTCGTCCATTGTCAAGGCAATCAATGCTATTTACAGTTTATCAGATGTAATGTAACCATCTCCACTAAGTGGGCTCACGTGGTTTGGTTTGCTAATGTGTTTTGTGGCTATCTCTTATTTGATACTTAAACATTTGTATTGATTGATTTGGACTATGCGTTTTAATATCCAAACGGTGGCGGTGCCAGGGGTCAAACGTAGGTGAGGCAGTCAGGAGGGGGGGGGGGGGGGGGGTGCTGTTTCGTGTTTTTTTCTTAGTAGGTTTGTAAATATATGCAGATCACTACGGTTAATACTTTACCGCTACAAACAGCCTGTTACTGTCATCAGCCTGGAATTGATTTCAAAATAGGCAATAATTATCACTCAGAGTATGCGGCACGTAAGGCTTTCGATTTGACTCTCCATTCTGCCGGTTGACAAGAATTGTGCGACTGCATGTTAATAATATTACTGAGAGCCTACTCATACCTACACTCATTAGGTATATGCGAAGAACACGGCTAAGAAAAATGCATCCAAATATAATGTCCTATTTGTAATATAAAATAAGTCTGGACGGCCCGCCGATCTCCTTGCAGCAATATGTAACTATTACATAAGTTAATGATATTTACCATTAAAAGGGGATTAAAAAAAAACATTAGAAAAAGATCCCACATTGAAAATATCCCAAAACACTTTAATCACGGCACCTGTCACAAAAGGTCCTTTGCTGATGCTGTGTTGACGCCGCATAGAATTTCTCCTAAACGGAAGCGCCCGGCGAAAACTCAGCGCGTGCTTTTACTCTGAGATACCGCCAAAGTTCTGGGCGAAACACGCGCTTGGGCTGTGACAGGAACTTTTTTTTTTTTTTTTTTTTTTTTTTTTTTTCCTATTCTTCCCGGGACGGCCTATAGCCATTTTCCGGGGGGGGGGCAATGACCTCTGGCAATTTGCCAGGCAAAAAACTACGTTAACCGGTTTATGTGACCCGGGGCAAACTAGGGACTAGGGCAGCTATTTTACGTTACTAATTGCGTTAACCGGTTTATTTGTACCCGGAAAAATTATTTGTTCAAAGTAAATATAATATCTAACATTACGTTAAGTATTTCGTTCAAGGTCAAATATAATATCTAACATTACGTTAAGTATTTCGTTCAAGGTCAAAATTAATATCTAGCTTTACGTTAAGTATTTCGTTCAAAGTCAAAAATAAGTCAAACACGAGACACACATGCATACATATTTTTATTACAATACACTTGTACAGTGTCAGTGTTGATGGAGCCGTGGCGGTGCCGTCATTGCCACAACGGGAGACTGTTGCCAGTCTCCCTGACTCCGGCGCCTCGGCGAGACCTGGTTGTGGGGTGTATTTAGCTGGGCGAAAAGTCCTAAATAATAAAAAACCCAGCGTCTAAGGCAAAGGGGAAAAAACCTGCGCGGTGGGCCAAAAATGCGCAAGGCCAAAAACCCCTGTTATATTTGATTAGCTAACCGTGTTTGGTAGAGATAATCTAAGAGGAGACCTATCAATTCAGGATAATTATCACCTAACAGTGTTTGAAGATTTAATGTGATGCCATTTTGTTGTGTGTAATTAATAATGTTCTGTCGTTTATCGTTGTGTACTGGGCAAGTAATAAGTAAGTGCTTGATTGTGTAGCGCGGATAACCTGGGCAATGTTGGCAATTTGGTGGCGGGAGATTCTCCATAATATAATAATGAGTAATTTTTGTATGACCGAGACGGAGGCGCGCCAAAATTACCTCCTTCTCTCTACAATTCTGATGACTAGATATAAAATGTTGGACTTTTGGCTTAATTGGATAAAGATGAAAATGCGGAGCGGCGTCCCACTCGCTCTGGCGCAGTATGCTAAGTTGAGAATTAATATAATTTAACACGTCTGATACTGGACTTGGAAGTTGGTTTACTGAAGGTAATTCTAGGCTCAATTTCGCAAGTCTGTCGGCTTCCTCGTTTCCCGGGATACCGGTGTGTCCTGGGATCCAGAGGAATTTAATACTATTGTTTTTACTGTTTAAATACTTGATTAGTTGTCTGATTTTAAATACTATCGGGTTTCTACATTCACTAATCGAGGAAATAGCCGTGAGCGAGGCGGACGAGTCTGTGCAAATGACTACTTCCTTAAGTTTTTCTTTTCTGACATATATTAATGCTAATAAAATGGCTGACAATTCCGCTGTGTATACGCTATTTATGTCGGGAAGTCTAAAGTTATTGCTAACTGTGTTTGTGTAGAATGCACCACCGGTTCGGCCTTCGCCCCGTGAACCGTCTGTGTATATGTATGTGTATGTGTTGTGTTGTGCTTTGTGTTCGTGGAAGAGTGAGAGTGTTTCTGACGCGGTGACTGTGTTTTTGTTGTGTGTGAAGAGGCGGTGTGTGTCTGGTGTTGTGTCGAGCCAGTGAGGTGTGAGTGGTGGCGTTGGCATTGTGGTGAGGTGAGCGATGTTGAATAGTGTGAGTGTTTGTCTGATTCTGTGACTGATAAGCGGGTGTCGTTTTTGTAGTAGTGTTTGTCGTCTAGTGGGTGCGGGGTGATTTAAGATGTGGAATGTTGGGCGTGTGGGGTGTGAACTTGCTCTGGCGTAGAATCTAAGTAGTGTGTATTTGCGTCGGCGGCAGAGTGTGGGAATGTTAGTGTCGATGTGTAAGTTTGTGGTGTTGGTGGTGCGGCAGGCTCCAGTCACGATGCGCAAGGCAGCGTTTTGGACAGTTTGCAATTTTTTAATTTGTTTGGAACATATGTCATCAAATAAGAATGCGTTATAATCCAGTACTGGGCGTATCAGGGAAGTATATAGTTGGAGGAGAGTGGCGCGATCTGCGCCCCACTCTCGACCAGCCAATGACTTCATAATATTAATTCGTCGCGTGCATCTCTGCACTAAATCATTGAAGTGTGGGACGAACGAGAGACGTGTGTCTAGCGTTATTCCCAGATACTTGAATGATTTGACGAAAGGGATAATTTGATTGTTATATTTTAATGGAATGTAGGGTTCCACATATGCAGGTCTCTTTGAAAAAATTAGAGATGCAGATTTACTTGGAGAAATTTCCAGACCCCATTTGTCGCACCATACCTTTATATCAATGAGTACTAGTTGTAACATTTTGCTGGCTTGATCGACACTCGGGTGCGAGAACCACACCGCCAGGTCATCAGCGTACATTGAAAATTTAAGGCCTTTGTCGATCTTGTTAATATTACTGAAAATGTCGTTAATCATAATTAAAAATAGGGTCGGGGAGAGGACCGATCCCTGTGGGACACCGTGGTCCTGATTTTGATTTGGAGAATATGTGTTGCCGCACCTTACATTAAAAGTTCTATTTTCTAAAAAGTTTTGGATGAATTTGGCGAGTCGACCTCGAATTCCGGCCTTATGGACCTTTATTAGAAGTGCGGTTTTGTTGACTCTGTCAAACGCAGCTCTCAAATCAAGAAAGAGGGCAATTGTGACCTCTCTCCCTCGAAAGCCGCGCTGGACAGAGTCGATAAGACCAACTAAATTGTCCGCAGTGGAACGACCAGGTCGAAAACCACTTTGGTGTGGGGTAAGTAAATTATTGGATTCAATGTATGTCCTGATGCGTCCATTAACCATGCGTTCGAATAGTTTACATGCACAACTAGTTAGAGAAATAGGGCGATAGCTAGCGGGAGAAGATTTAGGTTTGCGAGGTTTAATTATAGGAATTAGCGTACTATTATGCCAAGATTCAGGGAAAGTGCCGTCAAACCACATGGTATTGAAGGCTGTTAGTAAGTTGGTGAGACCAGTCTCTGTCAAGTTTTTAAAGAAGGAGTAGTCAATTTGATCTGGCCCTACAGAAGTTTTACCACATTTACCTATAGCGTACGTTAACTCTGGGTTGGTAAAAAGAGAGTTGTATATTTCTACGTTATTAGAGTCAAAGCTGATAGATTGAAATTGATCGTTAAGTTGGTTAGCAAAAGTTGGTGTACATTGTTGTGCTGATGATATGTTAGCGTAGTGTTGTGCAAATTGTGTTGCCACCTCTAGGGGGAGCGTGTAAGATGTGTTGTGTATTTGTAAGTGTGGGATTTTGTATGCCGGTGGTCTTTTATTTGAAAACGATTTGATTAATGTCCAAATTTTTGAGAGGGAGGTAAATCGATTAAAGGTAGATGAGAATTCCTGCCAAGATTCTTTTTTTGCTTTGTCAATGATTGTTTTAGCCAAAGAGCGGGTTTTCCGTACTTCGTGTTCGTTTTCTGCAGTTATACAAGATTGAAATTTTCGAAATGCTCTTTTCCGGAGGGCAACAGCTCTTTGGCATTCTGTGTTCCACCACGGGGCAGTACGCTGCCTCGGGTGGTGTTGTGTGTGTGTGCGTGTGTGTGGAATGTGCTGGTGTGCTGATGCGAGAATAGTGTTTAAAAATGTGTTAATGTCGGTCTGGGAGTCTGCGGGGTGACTAGTGTCAATGTGTTTTTGAAAGGAGGACCAGTCGGCTTTGCGAAGGTTCCATCTAGGCAGAGAGTAAAAATTTGTCTGTCCGGAAGGGACTTGGAGTTCTAAGTGAATTGGGAAATGATCGCTAAAAAGAGGGTCTGTTTGTGCGTTAAATGTAAAAAGAGTCGCGATGCGTGGTGTGGCGAAGGCGAGATCGATGGCGCTGTAAGTCACCTCGCCTCCTGAGTGGTGTACGTGTGTGGGTGATTGGTCGTTAAGGAAGACCAAATTATGCCGGTCCAGTAGGTCCAGCATAATTTGGCCTCGGAAAGAGTTCCTAAGGCAGCCCCACGCCCGACTATGCGCGTTGAAATCGCCCATAATCAGACATGGGGTGTTAATATTTGTAATAAGCTGGGAAAAAGAATCAATGTCTATGTCCTCCGTAGGACGGAAATAAATTGAGATGAGAGTTATTTCTAGCTGAGCGATTTTAATATTAACGCCGACTGCGTCTAAGGTTGTTTGAAGGTCGATTTGATGATGCAAAAGTTGGTTTGAAATAAGCAAAGCCGAGCCGCCTCGGCGAGGTGATGCATTTACGTTATTTGTGTAAAGGCTATAGCCGGCGATTTTCAAGGTATAATTATTAAAGTCGGCGTCAATAAAATGGGTTTCCTGAACAGCGGCTACTAACGGATTATTATTTAAGACGTAATGTTTGAATTGCCCCCAATGGGATATTAAAGATCTAACATTCCATTGGAGGACAAATTCTGACTGTTGATTATTCATTTAGATTTACTTTTACTGTCCAAGCCTTGCCTGGAGGTCGCTCGAGTATGCCTGCGGGGGCGGGCGGCCGGGCGGGAGGGCGAGGAGTGGGAGCGCGAGGAATCTGACGACTGGGTGTCACTCTCCGAGAGTCGGGGAGGGGAGTGGGCGGGCGGGGAGTTGGAGCGGGAGGGCGGGGGAGGGGAGTGGGCGGGGCGGGCGGGCGGAGAGTTGGAGCGAGAGGGCGGGGCGTGGTTGCGGGCGATGGACTGGGAGACGGCTCTCATGAGAGAGTCGTCCGAGGAGTCCTCCGAGAGTCGGCACTCCGCTGGTGCTGCGGAGGCCGGGGAGGCGGGGCCTGAGTCGATGTTCGACTCGGCTGGGGCGGGGGAGCGCGGTGCCGGTGGATCGGCGGCAGCCTCGCTCTCGAGGGGAGCCAGAGGTGCCATTGGGAACTGACATGGCGGTCGGGGGGTCTGGCGGTTGGTGGGTCTGGCGGGAGGCCGGTTGGGTGGGGGGGAGGTTCCGGGAGGGGGAAGGGGCGGCCAAGCGCCGGGGGCGAGACCTGGGGAGAGCGGGGCGTCCGGTGGGCGCCGACTTTCGCTCCTTTCCATGCGCTTCAGGCGCTCAGCCTCGCGAGCGAGGCCCCAGGCTCTGCACCGGCGGTCCCAGGCCGGGTGGGCCTGGTCGCACGTGGCGCATCGTGCTGCACGCGTGCACCCTTCGGTGCCGTGCTCTCCTGCGCACCGTCCACAGGTGGCGGTGCGCACCCGGCAGGTCCACTTTAGGTGGCCGTAGTGCCAGCACTGCTGACACTGCCGGGGGGGCGGGATCCACTCTCTGACTGGGGCGGCCACGTACCCACAGTGGATGTGGGTAGGCAGCTCCCTGCCTCTAAAGCGAAGCCGAATCAGCGGGTTGGGCTGGTCGGGTCGCTTTTTGGTGGGCGAGAGGCGCGTGACCTCGCACACCCCTTGGTGTGCGAGCTCTCGGAGGATGAGGTCCTCCGAGAGGGCGGACACGTCTGGGCACCACACCAGACCCTCCACCGAGTTTAGGTGCGCCGGGGCTTCCACGGCGACCTTCGCTCCATTGAATTTGGTCACGCCCATCAGACGGACGTTCTGTGCGGACGTCATCGTCTCGATCAGGAGGGCTCCTGATCGGATGGGCTTGGCGCTGGCGACGTCGCCACTACACATGGCGACCAGCCAGCGCCGGACATTGAAGGGGTTGATGGTCTGGAACGGGAGTCCGTCCGTTCGCCACATAAGGA
This sequence comes from Chirona hameri, assembly GCA_036785665.1. NCBI lineage: Eukaryota > Metazoa > Arthropoda > Thecostraca > Balanomorpha > Balanidae > Chirona > Chirona hameri. The sequence goes on along the minus strand of JAXIVJ010012736.1, from coordinate 23,384 downwards.
GGCGAGCGGGCCCGTTCGGGGGGGTGGGGTCGGGGGGGAGCTGTGCTCCGGGTCGGCTCCTGGGAAGCCCCTGAGGGGGGCGGGGAGTGGAGCCGGCCTGGGGAGTGCGCGGTCGCGCACCGGGGGACCCCAGAGGGGGGTCGGGTGGGTCGGGGGGACGAGAGTCCGGCGACTGCCAGGCCCCTGAACGGGGCGGGCGGGGCCCCTGAGGGGGGCTGGGAGGGGGACCGTCCAGGGGGGCGCGCGGTCGCGCGCCGGGGAACCCCGGAGGGGGGTCGGGCGGGTCGGGGTGGCGGGGCGGGCGGGGCCCCTGAGGGGGGCTGGGAGGGGGACCGTCCAGGGGGGAGGGCGGTCGCGAGACGGGGAACCCCGGAGGGGGGTCGGGCGGGTCGGGGGGGCGGGGTTCCGGGGGGGTAGCCATCGTCGTGGCTCAGGAGGGGAAGGATGGGGGCTAACTGATTACGTTAATTGCCACACACGACAGAACGTGTTGGCAACTGCAAATTAACTTCTCAAGACTGGAGGGGACCTAAACCGTGGAGGAGGCCTATTGCCAATAAAAAATTTGTATCTAATGAGTCTACCTACTTAAAAATATCTAGAGTCTACCTATCTAGGGGTCTACAACCCTGCCACACGCACGTGGTCAGGGTTCCGCACCCGGAAGCGGTGGAGAGCTGGAGCAGGCTGGCTGGAGGCGTCTTCAGGTCCGATGTCGATGAAAGGATGACAGGAACTTCCTCACGCCCAAGGCGATATATACCAGGTGGCTTCATCCCGACTGCGCATGTTTCTGCGCAGGTTCATAAGTGACGTCATCAAGCGAATACCGGGGACACCCGTAGCCGGGAGAAACCCGCTGCAGTGCAAAGCGGATATAGGGATGGGAGAAAATAAAATACATTGATGCGGGTGTGGAAATGGAATGAGGTGCGGAATTAAGGTATTATGATAGGGGATGATTGGTAGATAACAAAATGGTGATTTTAAAGGCATGTTAATGCCTAATAAAGCGTTCATTACGGTCCCGGTTAGCATGTCTGTAGTGGACGAGCCGCCCATTTTTAGGCCCAAGATGCGCCGAACAGATTGCAAATTTTATGATTTTGGAGGCAGCATATGGACACAAAATGACGTTCTAACCGGGATAGCGGAGTGGGACGGCCCGCAGCGACGGATTCAACGTTATATATGGCAGTGGCGGATCCAGGGAGGGGGCCGTAGGGGCTGAAGCCCCCTGCCTTAGAAAACGGCGCCCTTTTTGTATAGGATTTGCCGGCGCCGTAGCGTTTTCGGGAGGCCGCCAGGGCGCCCTTGCGTCTACCAACAGCACCGTAACACTCTTGGAAGGCACCCTGGCACCCTCAGAAGACATCTTGCCGCCCTCACAACGCATTATGCCGCCCTCGGAAGGTACATCGCCGCCCTCGGAAGGCATTATGCCGCCCTCGGAAGGCACCATGCCGCCCCCGTCACCGAGGAAATATGCCGCCCTCAGGCCTGAAGCCCCCTGCCTTAGAAAATCCTGGATCCGCCCCTGAGATATGGGCGACTTTTAACCCAAAACAATCGCATGCAAAACAAGCGATTTCGACCAAATATGACGTTCACCCCATTCCCTTGAGGAAAATCCTCGCTACGTGCCTGTGTTCTACATAAGTAGAGTTACTAATGTGTACCGGAGACAACTGCAGACTCTCAGTCAACCTGTCCCAAGGGAGTCCAGCAAACCCCAGCCAGCCAGCAATTTAAATACGGCCCCGAAACAGACAGAATAAACTGGCCAATGTCGGTGTGGGGGACCGGTATGCAGAGGCGCGCGTCCCCCTCACTTGGCTACCCGGTTGAGATACAGTTTATCGGTTCGCACGTTAGCCGAACCGAAAAGCTTCAGGCGCCTCACAAGTCACATGCGTCTCGCACAGTCCAGCCGAGACTCGGCTGTTGTTGTAAATTCCCTTAGGCCGCCGATGGCGGCGTAAGGGAAGTCGCGACTTGAAACCAAAATGTTCCGAATTCGCATCTGGGTGGCCCGTGGCGGAGTATCAACCATCGCTTCCCTGCTTGCAGCAACACACTAAGCAGAATAGCTGAGGCAACGGCGGAAGACATATTTGTAGATATAAACATAAGCATTACAGCATTTCAGACATTAAGACATAAGCATTTAAGACATAATAATTACACAACGTCACGGAGCAAGAAACAGGGTCCGGTGACGCGTGACAATACCGGCGCCGAAGACGGCACCGGACCCGGACGAGGAATCGACCGCCTGGCAACAGTTCTAGAGCGTCCCGAGCTGCAGGGCTCCTGGGCAGGGTCATCCGCCGGCCGCAACCAGCGACGGCTCTCACACCAGGCAACGACGGCTCGCCCGCACCCATCGACGGCTCGCCCGCACCCAGCGACGGCTCTCACACCAGGCAGCGGCTGCTCACCCGCACCCAGCGAACCCCGCAACCGCACCCAGCGAACCCCGCAACCGCACCCAGCAGCGCACCCAATTTGTATGCTTTTAATTTCCCACCAGGGTAATTGTACTCAACAAGGGCAGATCCAGCTGTTAATTTTTTTTTTGGGTGGGGGGGGGGGGGGGGGGGGGGGCAAACCGTTTTTAGCAGACCTTACCTACCCCCAATTTCAAATTTCTTCCCGGATTTGGGCCACTTTATTTTGCAACCTCACAATTTCTAATGATTTCTTTACTTGTATTTTTTTTTAGCTTTTCAACCTTTTCGGATATCAAAAAAGAAAAGATGTCAGCTTGCAGTTTGTATTGTTCCAACATTGCTATACACTGAGCAAAACTATGTCAATTGTCACCTGTGCCCAGGGGCGTCAGCGATAATTGTTTAGTGGGAGTTCAGCTGAAATGACGAGAAAAAAATACACCCCATTTTTTGCCTTTGCAGCTTTTTTTCATGTGGATTTTCATGTTACAGTAGGTACTTGTTATTTGGCTCCTTGAAGTGGCAAGACATTTTTACGGGTTTGTCTGATAAAACCCCAAAACATAGGTGGTGGGCCTTGTACAGTAGCATACCCAGGATTCACTCCAGGAGGGGGCAATTTTTTTATCAGGGACTATATTTTTAGAGGGGCATATTTTAACAAAACAAATCTAAAAAATGAATAAGAAATCAGTAATTTTTTCTCTCGAAATAGAGCCCTTCGGGTCCTATTTCCAAAGGGGCACAGTTTCAAATAGATCCTATCTAATCTAGCTCACAAATATAAACCTAAACCTAAACCTAATCTTCAGCCACTGGGCAGGCAATCGCATGAATACCTAAGCTTGACACTGTATGAGTTATGCTAACAAAGAACAGTTTTAAAAGCTCATCAATGGCAGCCAACAGTAGTCACTCTTACAAACAACATTTAACAAACTAAATTAATTAGGTACATGAATTACTTCAAACAAAAACAGCGGGGATCTTGCTGGATTTTACTATTCACAATCAAATTTTGTACTGCCTCTCATGCGCCACGCACGAAACAACTCACACAACCAGGCTTGAAATGCTGCAATCCATGGTGACAGTCACCTAAACCGCTGTCTAGTCAGAACATAATACATATATATAGCACAGCAAGTTAACTGATGTGATGTGGTAAAAAGGATCAAAATTGAATATTAAGCTGCAGAAAGCTTACATTTCAGCAAAAGAATTGCTGTATCCCTATTGAAAGTTGTTCGCATGATGACGTCACTTGTGCAGATGATGCAAACACGTTAGAGGCATTGGGATGACAACGGCCTGCTCACGCCCATGTGAGGCATGTCTTACAGCCCAAATTTCCACAATGCTAAATTTCAATGGCTAGGCAGATTTGGGCCTATCGATACGAACAAACATCTGGAAATCACATGGAAATAAGACGCGTTTTAACTGTTAGGAAAATTGTTTTCTCTTAAATATTTCGTACCTTATAACCCTACTAAATTTTTTGAATGTTTAGGGAAAAATAAGATCATACTTTATATGTTTGGCTAATTTAGGTGAGGCACGGCCTCATGTGCCTCAATGGAAGAACCGCCACTGTATCCCAATCATTTTTGATCAAATCAATCACGAGATCACGACCACTTTGTGCAATGTACCCTAACATCCCATCTCTTTTGTCCCCAGGAGGGCGGCTCTCGAGCCTTCTTCTACGGGCTGGCTCCGCGCGTGCTGCGTCGCACCTTCATGGCCGCCATGGCCTGGACGGTGTATGAGCGCGTCTCGAAGACCTTCTGAGCGAGCGACCGTCCGCCACGCCGCTTCTGGAATATTTCACGATGACGGCCAATGAGATCGGCCGTCTCTGGAACCTTCCGAGAGGACAGCCAATGAAATCGACCGTCTCTAGAAACTTCCACGGGGAAGCCAATGATATCGGTCGTGTCAAAGATGTTCCCAGACGACGGCCAATGAAAACAGGTGGGACAAGTGCAACGACAACCAGAAACAACAACCTGCCAGCCAGACGAGTTCACCAATGGGACTTCGGCAATCCTGAGCTTAAACCAATCAAAGCTGCGATGATTCGAATGAGCCAATGAGAGACCAGCTGCAATCTATCAGAGATCACCTTTCTCTGACGGCGGTCTGATAGCCAATAAGGAAGCTGAGTGCTCGCGCGTCAACCAATCAGAAGAGCGCCGGGCGAGGACAGTGATCCAGAAGGCTATCGAAGGACAAAAGTGGAACAGTGATGCGCGGCTTCACCGAATCGCAGTGTAGTGAGGAGAATGACTATCGCAGCTGCCTCTGCCAAAACCGGTAGAGAGAACGATCGCTGCTGCCTCCCCCAAAGCCGGTGGACATGAACAATCACGGGAACCTCTGCCGAAAACGATAGAGGCATCCCAGAGTGGAATCAACAGTGAAGCAGAGGCCCTGATCGATGTGCGTCAGCACGTTTGGCAGCACCAATCACGGCCCAGTATTCTGCCTGCCTACCAATCACCGGTGCTGACAAAACGTGCTGTCGCACAGGGCCAGAGTGGCCAGGGTCGATCAGGGCCGGAGTGGAGGAGCACTGGACGGTATTGGAATGGTGATATGTGGATGTGTTATGGCTAGTGTCGTGTTTTTCTCTCTTCCTTTTTTGGTCTTCAGTTTAACATGTTGTTATGGGCGTCCTATAACCATAAGAGTTGCGGCGCCCTAAAACCCCAATACACCACACCACCACTCTTCAGTTTAACATGGTCGGAATGCTTTTTTATTCCGATTTTGCTCCTGATTTGAGATGTATTCGCACGTTGCTTTTGCTTCTGTGCGAGCAAGGTGGATTGGGAAGGGGCAAGGTGGACAGCGAAGGTGTGCTGTGTCCTAGTTTGTCACGGCAGTTATTTCCTTGCGTTGCGGCTTTGTCCCAAGTTCGCTGCGTTCATTTACTGATAGTGTTCAAATAGGTTAATGTGTTCGGGTTCCGAGCGAATGTCTTCAGCAGAAAATTTCCCTTGAAATTACCCTGCATGTGGGTGTTTTATCATGTTTCATTTCGCTGACCTTCCTGACTTTAACGCACAAGTACAAAATATTTCCAGTTTCGTCCGGAAAGGAATCTTTCGTTAGAGCTAATTTGAATCAAAGACGAAATATTTAATTTAACATTTCCTGATTTTACAGAAAATCTAAGCGACTGTCACTTTTTCCTAGGTCCGAGCATCGGGCGTCGCCGAGGTCCAGGTCATGGGAGGTAAATCATAAGGAGGTAATCGGTTTATTTGTTTGCTTTGCCATATTTTACATAGCCCCTCCAAATCAATTTTGTGTCCGCTCTAGATCCCCTAGTGGCTGCAGGTCGTGTCAGTCTACAAGTGCCGTTAGTCTGCAGATTCGATCTGTCGGGGGGCCTGTTTACGTGTCCTCTGCTGCCTCGAGACGCCGTCTACCGAACTGCGCACATGGCGGTACTGCTGACCGCAAAGTTGTAGTTTACTATTCCGCCGCCGGATGGCAGCACGCTCTGGGGCGGCGTGCCGACAGCCGTGTGGCGGCGAGCGAGCCGCGTGCGTAAGGGCCGCATAGGACGGGATTGCAGCGTGCGCGGATAGCCGGCTGGGTCAGACGTCAGAGCCGGCGGGTCAGATGTCCACCTGAGCGCGGTTGGAACCGTGCAGGATGGTTCGATGGACTAAATACACGGAGTCTGGAGTGTGTTCGGGTTCCGAGCGAATGTCTTCAGCAGAAAATTTCCCTTGAAATTACCCTGCATGTGTGGCTTTTGTGTGGCTCGGAGAGGTTCCAGGCTGCAGGTCACGGGAGCGGATCCAGAGGGGTCAACTGTTTAGACATGCGGTGCATCTTGTTGAAATTTTCAGTAGCTAAGTATACAACAATTATACGTATCCTGTAAAAATGTCATTGAAATTGGTTGAGAAATTTGGGAAATAATTATGTTTTGATGACGTCATGTTGGTGGAAAAGCGATAAATGTTTGAAAAATCGTAGAAAACAGAGTTTTGAAGCAAATTGCCAACACAATTAAGCAAAGATATAAAATGTAATTTTCTTTCAAATGTCAATCTCAGATTGTCGAAATTTGGGGTTTTTGACCCCCAAAATGAACAAAAACGGATTTTTTGGGTTGAAAAAATCACCACAAAATCAAAATTTTCGAAGATTTAAAAAAAAAAACTGAATATATGTGAGAGAACTGGGTATGGACAAATTTCAAAGAAATATCTCTATTTTTGACTGAGTGATGGCTCCCTAAGTGTACGAAATTCATGACGTCATTTTTGTAATAACTTTTTTGACTTTTTTTTCACCAGATACGAATAAATAATTACCTTTTCTGTATTTCTGAGACAAAATTGGTCTAGGAACATGCCTTTTTATTTACATTTATCAATTTCTCATTTTGAGGTTTCCTGACAGAGCAAAATCGCTGTTCTGGACGTTGTCGATCGAGGTCATTCACTTGACCTGGAAGGTCACTCGTTGACCCGAACCCTAAAACTTGCATACCGTTAGATTCCAAACATGACCAGCAACATGTTGGTTGTTACCGTGCCGCTCTATGTAGCTTGGTTTGGAAGTTAGCAGGGGGTCGTTTTAGGAGCCCCCTCCCCCGTAGGGCGAAGGTGAAAAAAGCTCCCGTAGGGCGAGGGTTAAGACATACTTCGGGCATGGCCTGCCAAAGCCTGCGGGAAAGCTGATGGTGCAGCGTGGTGGTTCCATTAATCGAATACTGGATATGTCGCTGTCACGTCCTGTCAGATCCTGTTACGTCCTGTTAGGGGCGCCACATAACCCCGGAGTTGCGGCGCCCTAAAACCCCAAAGCACATGTCCTGTCGGCTGTCAGGTCCTGGCAGGTCTTGTTGGTCCTGTCAGGTCCTGGCAGGTCTTGTCGGTCCTGTCAGGTTCTGTCAGGTCTTGTTGGTCCTGTCAGGTCCTGGCAGGTCTTGTTGGTCCTGTCAGGTTCTGGTAGGTCTTGTCAGGTCCCGTCAGGTCCCGTCAGGTCCCGTCAGGTCCTGGCAGGTTCTGACAGGTCTTGTTAGGTCCTGGTAGGTCCCGACAGGTTTTTGGTCCTGTCACGTCCTGGCAGGTCTTGTTGGTCCTGTCAGGTCCTGTTAGGTCCTGGCAGGTCTTGTTAGGTCCTGTCAGGTCTTGTTAGGTCCTGGCAGGTCTTGTTGGTCCTGTTAGGTCCTGGCAGGTCTTGTTGGCCCTTGCAGGTCTTGTTAGGTCCTGGCAGGTCCTGGCAGGTCTTGTTGGTCCTGCCAGGTCCTGGCAGGTCTTGTTGGTCCTGGCAGGTCTTGTCAGGTCCTGGCAGGTTCTGTATGATCTTGCCAGTCAGCAGGTCCTTCCCGTCAGTCTACATGTTTTGCAGGTCCTGTCAAACTACAGGTCCTGCGAAGCTGCAGTCAGGAGCGGATCCAAGGGGGCCATGGGGCTATGCCCCTCCCCGAAACAACTGAAATCACCTGAAAGTTAACATATTTCCTGATTTTACAGAAAATATAAGCGACTGTCACTTTTTCCCATCGGCAATCGCCGAGGTCCAGGTCCGAGAAAGTTTGTTTTAAATCGGTTATTAATTCATAAGGAGGTAAATCGGTTGAGTTTTTTGCTTTGCCATTTTGTTTTTAACATAGCCCATCCAAATAAATGTATTGTCCGTTCTAGATCCCCCAGTGGCTAAAGGCAGAGGCGCAGCCAGGGGGGGACAATTGCCTCCCCCCTTACGGGTCACAGGGGCCCCACCGATATTGGCCCAGATACCATTTGCATTAGCTAAATGGCTTTCAAAAAGCCACGGAGGAGCCCTTAACCCTATTTGTAACAGGCTCCTGGCTACCCCTATTTGTAACAGGGGGGGGGGGCGGATTCCGCCCCCCCCCGGAGATCTCGAGATCTACCCGTCCGATTTTCAAAAATGAAACGGTGTTTGGTTCCCCTCAACACGATCTACATTTATAAATAATAAAAAAATCTAAATTTTGGATAGGGGGCAACAGGGGGGCAAAAACCACAAATTTTAGTGGTATTTTTGATTCAACATAGCTTTCATGTTTATCGACCGATTTTAACACAACTAATAGGAATCGATAGAGATTGAATCGGAAATTGATATATGATGGGACGTTTGAAAATTCAAAAATCATAGGCGTGTGCAGGTCACTTAATATGGGGGTGAAGTAAATGGTAATACAACCATTTTTTTATGTTGTTTTTTTTGATAAATGAAATAGTATGTGATTGAGACATTAGAAAAACAGTTAAAAATCATATTTTTTGCCATAGGCGGTACCAGGTTAGTGAAAAGGGGGTAAAATTGGGAAAAATATTAACCGCAGACAAGTTGCTACCCAGCACTATAAATATGTTACTGATCATAGATAGTTCCTTTTATCATGTTGTACTTCATCATAGGCGTATCCAGGATCCAAACTAGGGCGGCGCAAGACCTTTTGATAAGTATATTATCCGCTGTTATGATACTAACTAGTCAACAGTGACTATTTCACTTACAACTTCAATTAACATTGCTTACCCCCCTTTTTACCCTACCTGGACTCGCCTATTATCTTATAATCGTTCGTAGAGTAGCCTGTAGTGCGTGTTTCATCCGAAAACTGCAGTATGTTATGTCATTGTACGCCCATGCCTCTTAGTTTCCTTGCAATAATATGACCCCCTTTCTTCCATTCCTGAGCGCGCCTCTGCAAAAAAATACTTTATCCCCTTTTCTGGTCTCCTATGTGCATATATTATTATAAGCTAAACGTATATTGCGCCGTTATCGCTGGCATATCGTCATCACCATGCCAGTCACCCCCTTGTCATGTTCCTGAACACGCCCCTGAAACTCTATATGTAATAAATTATGCAAATAATGGAAGCAGAAGCTATCTTTTACATCTTGATAGCTAGAAATGCCCCTTACATTGCTCTATTGGCTTCCCGCTAAGCATTGAATACTTCCTGGAAACCCCCCCCCCCCCTTTTCAAGCCCCTGAAACCGCCTCTGCCATGCAATTTTGTATGATATTTCATTAACATCATCTAATTTGCACTTTTTGCAACCACGGTAGCCGATGTAACTCCTTCATACTTGATGCAGTTAGGAAGAAACCGTGAAGATCGCATTTCCGTATTTTCGCCAAATGTCGCCTCCGAACCCACCCAAAACTGTGCCCTGGAACCGCCTCTGTTCAAGTTAAGAACTCAAAATTTTGACTCCAAATCCGGAGTTCAATTCTATGAAAAGTCCCAAAATGTCATGGGCCTGCTCCCAGCCGTTCTGGAGATATCTGCAAAAACATGAGGGGGGGCGGAATCCGCCCCCCCCCCCCTGTTACAAATAGGGTTAAACCAGGCAAGGGTCCCTCTGGTGCATGCCAAGGGTCCTCAGAGACACTAAAGGACTTTCGAAGCCAGCCCAGGGGGCCATTGAGCCCACCCTGGGGCCCAAAAACTGTCCAGGGGCCTCTCGAGCATGTCCAGGGGCCATTGAGCCCCTTTAAAGGTGCAAAAATGCCCAGGCACCTTTCGAGCATGCCCTGGGGCCCATTGAGCCCACTCTGGCCCCAAAAAACCTGCCCAGGGGCCTCTAGAGCATGTCCACTTGTCCAGGGTGCCCATTGAGCCCACCCACGGCCCAACAAACCTGCCCAGGGGCCTCTCGAGCTTGCCCAGGGGCCATTATAGTATGTTTTGGGGCCTCTCCAAACTCCCAGAGGCCCATTATAGTTTTCCAAGGGGCCCATCGGGTCTGTTCAGGGCAGGGGCGTAGCCAGGATTTCGGCCAGGGGGGGGGGGGGGGCAAACGGGATCAGAGGGGCCCTCGTAGCCAATTGGGGGCCCACACACTGGCGGATCTAGGGTTCGAGTTTGGGGGTAAAAATTTATATCCCATCAAACCCATCAAACCGCCTGAAATCAGCACAAAATGTACACATTTCCTGATAAGAAAATATAAGCAACTTTATCTAAGGAAGTTTGTTTTAAATCAGCTATCAATGCATAAGCAAGCGAAATCCGATGAGTTTTCAGAAATGTGTGAGACTTTTTGGGATTCCCCCCCCCCTAAAAAAACTTGGCAGATCCAGGGGAAAAGGGGCCATAGCAGCCGTCAAACCGCCTGAAATCAGCACAAAATGTACACATTTCCTGAAAAGAAAATCTAAGCAACTTTATCTAAGGAAAGTTTGTTTTAAATCAGCTAGCAATGCAATGCAAGCAAAATCTGATGAGTTTTCAGAAATGTGAGACTTTGGGATTCCCCCTAAAAAACTTCCGTGCCCCCCCCCCCCCCACACCACCACCACCACCCATCCCAAACGTATTCTTCCAAACGTCCAGACCCCAATACAATTTGTCCTAACGTCACAATAACTTCACGCGCATCCACATGAGGGCTTGCGCTGTTATTGTAGCTCGTTGGCTATGCTACCAAATGCTGCCATATTTAGGGAAATAGGAGGTCGGACAGATCATTTTGTAACCAACGCTTAAAAGTCGATAACATTACCTCGGTAGGCCTGAGGCAGGCACGTAGCCAAGAGGGGGGCGGGGGGAGGCTACCCCCCCCCCCCCCCCCGCCCTGGAGGCCCGGCGGGCCCTTTTCGGGCGCGCAGCGCGCAGCGCACCGAAAAGGGCCGACGAGACCACGCTCATGGACTACGCGAAGCGTGGTCTTTAAGAGTTTAGAGCATTTCAGAGGTTCTTTAGGGGCACCAGGGGCCAGGGCCCTTTCTGAAAGACCACGAGGGCCCTTGGACGTTCAGCAGAGCCCTGTACATGTCAGAAGGGCCCCTGTACAAGCCGAAAGGGCCCCTGAGCGGGTCAAAGGGCCCCTGAACACGTCGAATTAGCACCGAGCCAGCACAGAGGGACCCCTGGGAAGGTCGGAGAGGCCCCTGAGCATGTCGGCAGGGCGACAAAGCAGCCAGTGCAGTCCCTTGCCAGGTCTTAAGGACCCCCTGAACAGGCTGGAGGGCCCCTGGACAGACCAGCACCAGAGGGCCTCTGGGAAGTTAAAAGGGCCCCTATGCATGTCAGAGGGGCCCCTGACCAGACCAAAAGGGCCCCTGAACATGCCGAATGGGCTCCTAGTCAGCACGGAGGGGCCCCAGGGCAGGTCGAAGGGCCCTCTGAGCATGTTGACAAGGCGACAAAACAGAAAGCGCAGTCTCTTGCCAGGTTGGAAGGGCCCCTTAGAAGGCTGGAGGGCTCCTGGGCAGACCAGAGGGCCCTTGGGAAGTTCAAAGGGCCCCTGTGCATGTCAAAGGGGCCCCTGACCAGACCGAAAGGGTCCCTGAGCAGGTCAGATGGCCCCTGATTACGTCGAATGGGCCTCTGGCCAGCACAGAAGGACCCCTGGGCAGGTCGGAGAGGCCCCTGAGGATGTCGTCAGGGTGAAAAAGCAGCCAGTGCAGTCCCTGGCCAGCTCGGAAGGGCCCCTGAGCAGACCAGAGGGCCCCTGGACAGACCAGAGGGCCCTGGACAGACCAGAGGGCCCTGGACAGACCAGAGGGCCCCTGGACAGATCAGAGGGCCCCTGGAAAGTTGAACCTCACAAAATAAAGTGGGCGAAATCCGTAGAGTTTTTTTTTGTTGGGGGGGGGGGGTAATGTTCGGGAAGGGGCCCTTTCGAGGCGCCGCCCCCCCCCCCCCCCCACACACACACCCTGTACGAAATCCTGGCTACGTGCCTGGCCTGAGGGGCCCTCGAAATGCCTGAGGGGCCCTCGAAATGCCTGAGGGGGCCCTCGAAATGTCTGAGGGCCCTCGAAAGGAATTGGAGGCCCTGGGAAGGCCTGAGGGGCCCTCGAAATAAATACCAGCTCTTAAATGCTGTTATTTATTCGTGTTAGACTTGTTCGTGGACGTTCTTTATGCGACATAAGGCGTTTTGCGGGCACCTGACACCATCCAAAACACTGGGGCCTTCGGCCCCAGGGGGCCCTCGCTCGGTCGCCAGAGGGGCCCGCCTGGCCTCCAGGGGGGGGGGGGGGATGGCCCCTTTCCCCCCCCCCCCCCTTGGCTACGCCACTGGTTCAGGGGCCTCTCGAACCTGCCCAGGGGCCATTAGAGCCTGCCCAGAAGCCTCTCGAGCTTACCCAGGGGCCCATTGAGTCTGTTCAAGGGCCTCTTGAACCTGCCTAGGGGCCATTAGAGTCTATTCAGGGGCCTCTCGAGCTTTCCCAATGGTCCATTGATCCAGTTCAGGGGCCTCTCGAACCTGTCCAGGGGCTATTAGAGTATGTCCATGGGCCTCTTGGCTTGCCAAGAGGCCATTGAGTCTATTCAGGGGCCTCTCGAGCTTATCCAGAGGGCCATTGAGTCTGTGAACTGGGCCCTCGAGCCTGCGCAGGGGTTGTTAGCCGTTACCTGGAGTGCCTGCTATAGCTGGAGCGCCTGCTAGCCGTAGTCGGCGCGGTCATAATGAGCGGTAATGTGCTGTATTCTGACCCACCTGGTGCAATGTTTTCTTGGGTTTATCAAGGGTAATTTGATAAGTCTCAGGGGTGGATATAGAGGGGCGATCGCCCCTCCCCCTACGCTGAAGGCGCTGGACGCCCCCTCCGCGCCGAAGGCGCGGAAGGGCCTCGTAAGCAGACCAATTTCCGAGCGGAAGGCGCGGGAATAGGCCCTCTGGCCAGTGACGGCGCCCCTCTGGCCAGTGACGGCACCCTTCTGGCCAGTGACGGCGCCCCTCTGACCAGTGATGGCGCCCCTCTGGCCTGTGACGGCGCCCCTCTGGCCAGTGACGGCGCCCCTCTGGCTAGTGTCGGTGCCTCTCCTGCTAATGACGGCACCCCTCCGGCCAGTGACGGCACCCCTCCGTCCCCAGTGTCTAATGACGGCGCCCATCTGGTCAGTGACGGTGCCACTCCGGCTAATGATGGTGCCCCTCTGATCAGTGACAGCGCCCCTTCGACTACTGACGGTGGCCATCTGGCCAGTGATGACACTCCTCCGGCCAGTGACAGCACTCTTGCGGCCAGTGACGGCACTCTTGCGGCCAGTGACGGCACCCCTGTGGCCAGTGACGACGCCCTTTCGGCCAGCGACGGCGCCCTCTGGCTAGTGACGGCGCCTCACCGGCAAATAACGGCGCCTCTCCGCCCAGTGACTGCACCCCTCCAGCCAATGACGACACCATTCCGGCCAGTGACGGCTCCCCTCCGGCCAGTGACGACCGGAGGTGCGGCCCTCTCAGGCCTCAACAATCGCCCTCTCAGATCAGCCTGGGGTCCGCCCAGGCATGGCAAGGGTTCTGTCAGGCCTATAAACATTTGAAGGGGCCTTAACCCATCTAAGGGCCCCTCATGCCGAACGAGGGCCGACAGAGGACCCGCTCAAGACGACCAAGTTCTCCTTCATGCCGATTGAGTCCCTCTCAAGCTGACCGAGGACCGCTCAGGTTGACTGTGGTCTCATCAGACCGACCAAGTTCCCCTTTGGGGCCCCGGAGGATCCCCTAAACCTGACCGTGGGCCCCTCATGCCAACGAAATGCCACTCAGACCGAACGTAAGGGCCCACAGGCTGACAAAGGGCCGAGTAATGGCCCTGAAGCCGACCCCTTGTGAATTTCTGCGCACGCCACTCAGTGTCACTCATGGAAGACAAGAAGAACAATAGTTTCAGTGATGCTATTCCTTCAATTGAGGTAGAATGAGTATATCACTCCGGACGAGGCAGGGGCTGCCCTAAATGACTTTCCCGCTAAACAAAAGTTGGATGCCGAGATGGGAAAACTCCTGGACTTAAAGGGAATAGTACACCTTGTGAAAAGTATGTGGAATGATGGAAAAGAGTGCCCTGATTACGGTTCTGGCATTCGTTTTTGCGAAAAAGTACTAATTTGTCATAATTTGAAAAATATTGATATGAATACAAATAACGTCACAATAATCTTGCGTCACCAAAAGGAGATGTGACGTCATACCGGCAAAAGTCTATCCTTGAATCACAACATGTAAGCAACACTAACAACCTCATTCGCTGGGTCGCGACTCGCGAGTATATTGGTCGCGATTGAAAATGTGTGAATGTGTACACTATGGCCTTGTATTGTATGAGTAGAGTTGGAGTGGCGTTGCGTGAAGTCCAGGGGCGCAGCCAGACCTTCGGCAAGGGAGGGGCACAGCATCCCCAGAGGGCCCCCTCGGCCAAAGGGCCCCCCCCAAAAAAAAAACGCGAAATGGTATCTCCTCGGATTTATGCCTCTATATTTGGCAGGGGTCCTAAATTATCGCAAAAAAAACGTCGGACAGACCCATGTTGAACAGACCCCATGCGTAGATTGACTGATAAGTACCGTAGTCTGATACAAAATAATGTGCGGCAACTGACTCCCTTTGGCACCATGTGAAGTATTAACACGCGCACCGACGTGGGGTGCGGATATCCGCCCATCAGAGGTTTTCGTAAATATTGGGAAAACGGCGGTGTGTAGCGCCACCAATCTTAGCATAGCTCTTTGGGAATCAATTATCCACATTTTGTGTAATTTTGTATCAAGAGTCATCTCAGGTCAGGTCAACAGGTCCTGTTAAGTGAACCCACCTCCAAGCAAGTTTCTGAAAGTTAAGTGACCCCGCCTCCAAGCAAGTTTTTGAAAGTCGTGCCAAAGTTCAGTGATTGTTCAGTGATTGACCGAGCGGTTTCAAACTCACATGACTTAATAAGGTCATAAGTACCTACAATTCGTTTATCTTGGATTTCTAATATCGGTGACCTAAGGTCAGATCCAGGGGCGCAGACAGACCTTGGTCAAGGGAGGGGGGGGGGGGGATGGGAGGCACAGCATCCCGAGGGGCCCCTTCGATCAAAACCATCCCCCCCCCAAAAAAAATGGCGTAAAATGATATATCCTCGGATTTGGGTCACTATATTTTGCCGGGCCCCCAAAACGTCGCAACAAAAAACGTCAGACAGGCCCATGTCGAACAGAACCTATGCATAGATTGACTGATAAGTTCTTAGTCTGATCCAAAAAAAAATGCGGCAACTGATCCCTGTTGGCACCATGATGTATTAACGTATTATTAACGTATTAACGTATTGTATTAACGTATTAACAGTATTAACACGCGCACCGACTACGGGGGCGGATATCCGTCCCCTGATATCCGCCCCCCAAGTTTTCGTAAATATTGTAAAACATCGACACGCAGCGCCGCTAAACTTGGCGTAACTCTTTGGGGAACAATCACCCAAATTGTGTGCCATTTTTTTGCTTGAGTCATCTCAGGTCAGGTCAACAAGTCACGTTCAGTGATCCCACCTCCAAGCAAGTTTTTGAAAGTTTGTGGTCGTGCCAAAGTGATCGACCGAGCGGTTTGAAACTCACAGGATTCATTTAGGCCATAGCCCATAAGTACCTATAATTCGTTTATCTCGAATTTGTAATATTGGTGACCGAAGGTCAATTCGATTGGTAAACTTCCATTATAAGTAAATGGAGAAAATAAAAACACGTATAAATCCACCCAAAAAAAACGCTTAAATTGGACCAGTTTTCACCAGGTGCCTACACCATTCTTGTGCCAAATGCAAAGATCCAAGTCACATTTTTGTTATGTGACCTCTACGAGGTCAACTCAGGTGACCCAAGAGGTTACGTTTTTTTTATTCAATAACTCTTTGCCAAATGAAGGTAGAGTAATGGAGTTATCAACATTGTGCTTCGCTCGTCGAGACACGTTGATTGGTGTAAAATTTGAACTTGATCTGCCTTGACCTGAGCACAGGACATGTCAATTTTCGAATATGACTTAACTAGGTCATGATCATCCGATATACCATTCGCTGTCTCGACAGAGAAACACAATGGTAAAAACGGTACGTATCACTCTAGCATGCGTATCTCAGAAGTTATTCTCTAAAAACAATTCCGCTATTTTGAGAATATTTCACGTTCGATGGCCTTCCCTGAGCTAGCTATTGACCCGAGATCAAATCTGATGAAGCCTGAGTGACAACAAATTAAATTATCTTTCGCACTGGCGGATCCAGCTGGATCCAGCCAGATCCAGCTCCGTGGGGGCATCTTTTTGTGGCAAAAAGGTACCCCCATTTTTCCCCGCAGATTTGGGCCGGTCGCCTTACTTTGGTATTCGAGCTAAGAAATTCACTTTTCAAATTCACAACAAAATGATTTATTTTTCTCCGAAAAAAAAGTTTTTCCTATTTTGGACGGTCAAAAACACAAAACTTCGAATATTCCAGATAGCCATTTTGAAGAAAATGTCATTTATTTTCTTTTGACGTTTTTATTTGCAATTTGCTTCAAAACTCTATTTTCTACGATTGTTCAAACATTTATAGTTTTTCCGCCAAAAATGGCATGACATGGCGTCATTAAAACGTCATTATTTCCCACAATACTGCATCAATTTAATTGGACTTTGGGCGAGAAGGCGTAGAATTGATGCAGCTAAATGTACGAACAGTTTGACGTTGATATCTATTATAGTTTTGAAATTATTGAGAAAATCCGGGAGGGGGCTGATTCTGCCCCCCCCCCCCCCAGCGGGGTGCGGGTTAAGTGTCACGGGGGCTGCTTGAATTGCATCAGGTGCGCTGTTTGTCTATCATTGAAAGAAAGGGATGCATACAAACTTCAAATTCAATCACTCGAGAGAAGAAGAAAAACTTCTGTTTTCATGAAGTTTTCTCCTAACATCATTGTTTTTCACGTTCAGTGCAGGGAACGTGCGGGGGGGCATACTTGTATTGAATGCCCCTCTAAGATTCCTGTGGAAGGGGGGGGGGTATTTATCCCTGATGCCCCCCTGGATCCGCCAGTGCCAGCAATAACCACCAAGGAGAGCCTCTGCCAGACACTTACCTAATGGAATTCATTTTCCCATTTTCCAAATTTGTATAAGTAATTACGAAAGTTGTCATGCCGCGAAGCGGCGCGAAATTTTCCGGTTGGGGCTGCTTGAATGGCATCAGGTGCGCTGTTTTCTCTATCATTAAAAAAGGGAGACATACAAACTTCAAATTAAATCACTCGAGAGAAAAATACTTCCGTTTTCATGAAGTTTTCTCATAGGATCATTGTTTTTCACGTTCAGTGCAGGGAACGCGCGGGGAGGGGGGGGGGGCATACTTGTATTAAATGCCCCTCTCAGATTCCTGTGGAGGGGGGAGGGGGCATTTGTCGCTGATGCCCCTTGAACCCGCCAGTGCCAGTAATTATCGCCAAGGAGAGCCTCTGCCAGACACTTACCTAATGGAATTCATTTTCCCATTTTCCAAATTTGTATGAGCTATTGCGAAAGTTGTGTCATGCCGCGAAGCGGCGCGAAATTTTCCGGTTTTTGACTGTGGATAGCTGGATTTTGACTGCTGGAAAGACGATTTTACGATAAATTGGGAACGCGCGGGGGGGATACTTGTATTGAATCCCCCCCACTCCCAGATTCCTGCGGGGGGGGGGGGGGGGAGGGGGGCATTTGCCCCTGATGCCCCCCTGGATCCGCCAGTAATCTTTCGGACGTTTTTTTTTCTCGCGCGTCGCTACCTCTTTTTGTTCTCGAGATATAGACGGGTTTTGGGAAGGACACCCATTTATGGCCTAAATTTTACCTTTGTTGACCTCTGGTGACCTCAATGACCAAAATGACCTGACCTAAAATAATGACTTAGTACATAACTTAGTACATTGGACCTTGTTTGTTTCGAGCTATCTAACCTGTTTCTGTTTGTCGCTATACGTTGCATGACTTTTGAAATATTGTAGGGGCGGGTATCCACCCCCCGTCGGTTCGAACTTGGTGCGAACCCAGTCTGTGCGTGGGTTAACCATTTTAGATGCACGCACAAGGCACCTCGAAGGTCCCAGCAGCAACACAATCAATAAGAGGCAACGCGGAACGTCTGGCCCTCAACATTTTACGTTGTCCCGATTGCTCACGTTTGTGACATATTACATTGGAAACACATAAATTCGAGGTAATTCACAGTCACTAATGTGTAGACTATGGAGTGCGGAGGGGCTTTACGCGAAACGATCCGTCGTAAGTTTGGAAAGACAACTTCAGAAAATAGCAACGTATACAACTTCCATTGAAAATGTTAAAGCGCTCACGGGATTTTCAAGTAGCTTGTCTTAGTGTATGGCCACTGGCAGATCCAGCAGGGGGGGGGGGGGGGGGGGGGGCAAGCTGACATGCCCCAAACCGCCCGAATAAAATTTGACATATTTTCTGATTTAATAAGAAATTAACCCGCGCCCCGCTGGGGTATTCGGTCGAACACGCTGGGGGGGGGGGGGGAGGGGGGCAGATTCTGCCCCTTCGTTATATTCCGAACCAATAACCGCAGCGAGACGCGCAAGGCCGTAATTGAAAGCTCTCAATGAGCCGCATCTAACGTTTATGAGACATTTTCAAAATAAGGTCACATCTCAGGACACGGCCAGGCCAAAAGTCAAAATTAAGGTATTTTAGTTTTTGGACCATACTTTCCATCCAAAGCCTTAGATTGAGACTATTATCGCACAAAGTACTCTCACAGATATAATACATCTCCCGCATTAGGAAAAAGTGAAATTGTAAGCAAAGGTTCAGGTCACAAAAGGTCACTTTTGGCAAGAGGTCTACGAAGGATATTTTACAAGTAGAATTTGATATTAGCAGCCATTTTCACAACCTGACACCATATATGGTCAAGGTCAGGTCACATAAGGTCAAAATTTGAAATGGATTCATCTAAATAAAAAAGGCATGTCTCTAGACCAGTTTTGTCTAAAAAAAAACAGTGGTGGCATTTATTTGTCTGTCTGGTCAATAAAAGAAGAAGAAAAAAACGTAACTTAAAAAAATGACGTCATGAGTTACTTATGCTTACGGAGCCATAAGTCAATTAAGATATTGCTTTGAAATTTGGTTTGGGTATCGTCCATACCTGGTTCACTCAGATATATTCCGTTTTTCATATCTTCAAGAAAGAAAAAATGTGAAAAGTTTCGTGGAAAATTTTATATTTGTATTTTTAGGAGTCAAAAACCCAAACTTTCGCAAATCTGAGATAGTAGTTTTGAAGAGAATGCCATTTCCTTTCTTTTGACGTTTTTCATTTACAATCTGCTTCAAAACTCGATTTTCTACCATTTGTAAATTTTTTATCGTTTTTCGACCAAAAATGGCGTGACATGACGTCATTAAAACGTCATGATCTCCCAAAGTGCTACATCAATTTCATTGAACTTTTGTAAAAAGACGTAGAATTAATGCAGCATAAGGTGCTGTAAGTTGTACGTCGATACCTATCATAGGAGTTGGGCTGAGGGGCCTTCTCCCATTGGGCCGATGGGCCCTTCGGGCCCCTCGACCCAAGGGGGGGGCACGTGCCCCCTGTGCCCCCCTGGCTGCGCCCCTGGCGTGAACACATACCCATAATGTTCATGTGCATAAATAAATGTGATATACCTACCCACAAATGTGTTTAAATGTGGGTTCATCGGTGTGGTGGATGTGCAGTTAATATTGCTGTCACCGGTACGAGCTACCCATCAAAAGGTGTGCCTTTCCAAGATTAGGGTCGACATTGTTTTCAATTGGAAATCCAATGAAAATTGACAAAGTTATAGCCAATAATATGTTGAGCTAAGCGTCAATTCATCGTAAACGAAAAACAAACTGTCAAAATTTAATCGATATATTGCATGAACGCCGACCAGCCACTAATCAACAAATGTGTCTTATTACGAAGCATCTATTGGTAATTTTCAATTGGAAATCGGTTCACAATTGACAGATAATTACTTAAAACTGTAACCACATGCATAATTTATCCCTAATGTATCGCAGTTACAGGTGCATGTATTTCTATTGCGGAGAATATTGTAGCTACCGGTACGAGCCACCCATCAAAAGGTGTGCTTTTCAAGACGAGTGTCGGTATTATTTTCAATAGGAATACAATACAAATTTACAAAGTTATGGCCAATAATATGTATAGCTCATCACAAGCTTGCCGCAAGACAGCGTAATGCAAGAACATTGGCACAATTTAATCGATATTTTGCAGGTACCACGATCAGCCACCCATCAAAAGATGCGTATTTTCACGAAGCATCTTTTGGTTATTTTCAATTGGAAATCAGTTCAACATTACCAAGTTATGTACTCAAAACCTGAAGTCACGTGTATAATGGGGGCATAAATTATTGATGTGCTTCTACTGCAGCGAACATTGCAGTTACAGGTACAAAACACCCATCAAAAGATGAACATTTTCAAAACGAGTGTCGTCATTATTTTTAATTGGAAATCCAATGGAAATTGACAAAGTTATGGCCAATACTATTTATAGCTTATGAACACATTAGGGGGCTGACACCGCTTGAGCGAGCGCCGTATAGGCCACCTCGTCCGAGCCAAAACTTGATGTGACGTAACTGGCGGCAGAGCGCGCAGCGCACAGCCGGCGCTGGCGACGTCCGTGACACGGCTGCCGCCGGCGCATATGCCCGAGAGCAGGGGGGGGGGAGAGGGTGCTCTTGCCCCCGAACTGCAGGATGCCCCCCCCCCCGAACTGCAGGACGGCCCCCCCCGAACTTTCGCTAGGCTCAGCTTAACGTTGCGTAAAAGAAGGCTCGTATGCGGTATGAGACACCGACAATATAAGGGTTTCTTCACAAAATTCGTCATTTGCAAGACAGCTTTTATCGACCTCTGCCTGCCTCGACCGCGGATTTTACCATGTTCGAGCGGGCTTGTTTTAGCATGGGCTCTCGGTTCGCAGAAAACAGCCCTTGTCATGAGAGGGCCTTCATTAGGACGGCCCCGGCATGCCACATTTTGCCAGGATCGGGTCTGATCAAGACCGGGCCCCTGCCTTACTGCCATGCCAGGAATGTGCCCGTGATATCAATAATTCGAAGGAACTTGGCTCGACGCCTGACCGGGCCCCTGATACACGCCTTTGCCAGCACCGGGCCCCTGCCTCGATCGGGCCTGACCAGTGACCAAGACCGGGCCGCTTCCAGGACCGGGTCCGAATCAATAATTTGCAAGGACCGGACACTGTTATGGCCGGGCCTTTGCCAACACCGGGCCCCTGCCTCGATCGGGCTTGACCAAGAACGGGCCCGTATATATAATTTGCAAGGACCGTGTCATGTTGTGACGGGTCCCTCGACCTGACTAGGCCCCATATCACGCCTCTGCCAGCCCCGGGGCCCTGCATTGATCGGGCCCCTACCAGTAACAGCCTCGTATCAAGAATTTGCTAGGAGTGGGCCCTGTTGTGACCGGGCCCTCGTTCTGACCGGGCCCCATATCACGCCTTTGCCATCACCGGGCCCCTGCCTCGATCGGACCTGACCAAGATCGAACCCCTACCAGGAACTGGTCAGTATCAAGAATATGCAAGGACCGGTCCATGTTGTGAACGGGCCCTCGTCTTGACCGGGCCCCATGCTACGCCTTTGCCAGCACCAGGCCCCTGCCTCGATCGGGCCTGACCAAGACTGGGCCCCTACCAGAAAAGGACCAACATTAAGAATATGCAAGGACCGGGCCCTCGTCCTAACCGGCCCCCATATCACGCCAATTTGCCAGCAGCGGGCCCCTGTCTCGATCAGGCCTGACCAAGACCGGGCCCCTGCCAGCGCCAGGTATGGGTCAGAATACGGGTCCATGTGATGCGTGCCCCTCGGAAATTGGGGGTCAGCTGACCCTTTTGATCTACAAAATAACGAAGTAACATACTCCTTATATCTTTATTTACAGAAAGCTTTGGATACCGTTTGCTTATAATTTTTCTTGAAAAATGCACCTCATTGTGATACGAGGAGTTTCTACAACACGATAGAGTCATATCTTAACACGCGCCCTGGAGGGCCTCCGATAATTACACGCCCAGAAGGGGGGGGGGGCGGATTCCGCCCTTCTAAAATCTCGAAAACCACGCAACGTAGCTACAAACGGAAAACGGTGTTAGATAGCTCGAGACAAGCTTTAATCGAAGGTATATCTGGCTTCCTTTTTAGGTCAGGTCAAATATTTAGGTCACCAGAGGTCATCAAAGGTAAGATTTTCTAGTTTTAGGACTTCGCTCCAGAAGCCCCCAAATATCTAAGGACATGTGATAGCTAGGAACAAACGGTAAACAAAATCAACAAGCTCTTGGAATATGTAATCGTTTTTTTCCCTCAAATTTGAGCTCAGGTCAATATTTTAGGCTCCAGAGGTCTGTTTTTGGCAAAACAGTTTTTGGCAAATAGGTTTTTACCCAATGAAGACAAGGGATATTTTTTACTCCATCATGTTTGTCTCGTCAAAGCGCTTCTAATTCAAAATCGTACAAGGATGAAATACATGTCTACATGTTTTGTCTTCAGAAATCGAAAGATTTCCACTGGGGGGGGGGGTGGGGAGGAGGGTGGTCGCTAAGGAAAGTACAAGCCAACGTGTTTGTCCGGATGTGTGTAGTAGACGAGATATTTGGCCACCTCTGCAGGTCGTACGCTGCGGTTATTGGTTCGAAAGATAACCAGGGAGAGCGAAAAACAAGAAGAAAAAGAGAGAGATAGATAGATAGATAGATAGATAGATAGAGAGAGCGAGAGCGAGAGCGAGAGCGAGAGCGAGAGCGAGAGCGAGAGCGAGAGCGAGAAGCTGAGAGAGAGCGAGAGCCGAGAGCGAGAGCGAGAGAAGAGCGAGAGCGAGAGCTGAGAGCGAGAGCGAGAGCGAGAGCGAGAGCGAGAGCGAGAGCGAGAGAGCGAGAGCGATGAGCGAGAGCGAGCAGCGAGAGCGAGAGCGAGAGAGAGCGAGAGCGAGAGCGAGAGCGAGAGCGAGAGCGAGAGCGAGAGCGAGAGCGAGAGCGAGAGCGAGAGCGAGAGCGAGAGCGAGAGCTGAGAGCGAGAGCGATGAGACGAGACGCGCGAGAGCGAGAGCGAGCGAGAG
>JAXIVJ010012735.1:0-39402 GCA_036785665.1 Chirona hameri | reverse complement strand
TTTCAATGTCATTTTTCGCTTGATAGATATTCAATTAAAATAAAATATGTTTACCTGGTGACAAATGTCTACAAATCCAATGCAAATGTCATGATATTCCTAAGTTGTGGTATTTCAAAGCCAAAATAAGTATCTTTACATTATTTCCGGAATATCTTGAATTTCAATATCCTTTGAACAATTGCTCATTGGCGGCAGAGTGGGGGAGATCGGGGGTTGTTGGATCAGGAACATCGCCACACAATTTGGAGTGGGTGGGGGCAACTGCTGAGCCGATTGTTTCCAAATTAGGAGTGTGGTTACCCCGGGAGGGGGGGGGGCGTCTCAACGCCCCCCCCCCCCTCCCTCAGGGTTTTCAAGGATAGCAGAAAAACGGCGGCGCGCAGCGCCACCGTTTTTGTCATAGCTGTTCGGGCACCAATTGTCCACATTATGTTAAAAAATACCTCGGGTCATCTCAGGTCAGGTCACCAGACCAGGTCACGTGACCCCAGCTCCAAAAAAAAACTTGTGGTCACACCATAGCCACAGTTTTTGGCCGATCAACATCGTACTTACAGGATTTCATAAGGTCCTATGTACCTAAAATTCTTGTATCTCGGATGCTTGATATCAGTGACCTAAGGTCGGGTCAATTTCGTGACCTACCCATTATAAGTCAATGTGGAAATATTCAAATGCTTCCTATTCTGAGGATACGCACGATATCAGCCCAATTCCTTCTAGATCATGTTATCATAGGACATTCTTGAAGACCCAGGTGCAATTTTCGTTCAGTGACCCCTGCAGGGTCAGCAGAGGTCATCCGAGGTCACCAGCACTTTTGTCAATAACTCTCGACAAACAAAGATAGAGAAGTGAAGCTGACACCAATGTGTTTGTCTCGTCGAGGCACGTCTCTCAATGTGCAATATGACCTAATTGGGTCACCACTTGACCTTGACCTGAGGTCAAATATCTAAGTTGACCTAACCTAGTCACCATGAATATGATTCGAAGCGCCTTAACGAGACAAGTACGATGACGTCAAAATTGCTTCCTCATCATGTTCAGGTAAAAAGTAATTTGTGAAAACTCTTTTGCTAAAAAATACTTTGTTTACATTTGATGAGCTCTGGAGCCTAAACTATTGATAAGAGCTCAAATCTGAGGACACGTGGTGATCCGTGGCGATTTAATTTTTTCAAGAGTTTTCCATTGCTTTCTTCCGTTTGTTCATAGCTAGCATAGTTCCTGTGATATCTGGAGGTTTCTGGAGCGAAGTCCTAAAAATGGGAAATTTGACCTTTGATGACCTCTGGTGACCTCAATATTGACCTGCTAAAGAAAATGCCGAATAGATTAAAATACTTTTGAACAAGCTTTCGAACGATCTTTTCGGGTTTGGTCTACGTCCCATAGGAGCCGAATTCGAGAGGGGTGGGGGCGTCGAAACGCCCTCCCCCCCCCCTATGATCTCGAAAACGACGCAACGTAACAGGCACAAAACGGTGTTAGATAGGTCGAGACCAGCTCTATCGAACGTATATCGGTATTTTGTTTAGGTCATCTCAATATTGAGGTCACCAGAGGTGATCAAAGGTCAGATTTTCCAGTTTTAGGACTTGACCCAGAAATCCCCAGATATCACATGAAATTTGATAGCTAGGAACAAACAGAAAAGTAATGGAAAGCTCTTGAAAAATGCAATCGACAGGGTGTCCTCAGATTTTAGCTCAGGTCAACAGGTTAGGCTCCAGAGGTCATCAATTTTTTTATTTTTTTTGGCAAAACTGTTTTTCGCAAATACGTGTTTGCCTAATAAAGATAAAGCATTACGTTTGACGCCATATGTTTGTCTCGTCAAGGCGCTTTGAATCATATTAATGTTGACTAGGTTAGGTCAACTGAGAAATTTGATCTCAGGTCAAGGTCAAGTGGTGACCCAATTAGGTCATGTTGCATATTCAGAGACGTGTCTCGACGGGACAAACACATTGGTACCGTTTTCGCTTTTCTATCTTCATTATGTCGATAGTTATTGACAAAACAGTGTTGGCGGTCACGAAATTGACCTGACCTTAGGTCAACGATATAAAAAAAAATATGAGATGAAAACATTGTAGGTATCTTATCATCTTATCAAAGCCTGCAAAATTGAAACCGATCGGCCTAAAACTGTGGCTGCGGTACCACCGCAAACGTTTTGGAGGTGGGGTCATCACGTGACCTGGTCTGGTGACCTGACCTGAGATGACCCGAGATCAAGAATTTGACATAATGTGGGTAGTTTATTTTTGAACAGGTATGCAAAAAAGCGTCTGCGCGCAGCGCCGCCATTTTTGCGCTATCCGCGAAAAACCGGAGGGGTGGGTGGATTTCGCCCCCCCCCCCCCTCCCTCCCCGTCCAGGGCGCGTGTTAAAGCTAACTTTCTATAGTACAAATTGCTGAGATTTTCTTCTATATCAGGAAATGTGTCAATCTTGCGCCGATCTCAGGCGTTTTTTTGGGGGGGCAACTGATATCCGCCACTGGATCTTTGTATTTTTCAAAAGATGCGGGACTCTGGTGAAAATTGGGCAAATTTAGCCATTTCCTGTGGATTTATATTCATTTTCATGTTTCCCAAATGACTTATAATTGGGAGGTCATAAAATAGACTTCACCTTAGGTCACCGATATAAAAATCATCCGAAATAGCTGAATGGTAGGTGTTTGTGACTTGACTAAATCCTGTGAGTATCTAACTGATCGGTCAAACAATGTGCTGCGGCACGACCTCACATTTTTGGAGGTGGGATCACTAGACTTGGCTTAGTGACGTGACCTGAGGAGGCCCGAGGTAAACAAATTAACAGGGTTTTGGCAATTGATAGGCAAGCAGTTGTATCAAAAATAGCGGCGCGAAATGGCGTCGTTTTCCGCTATTTCCCCCAAAAATAAGGGGGATGGCATCCGCCCCCACTGGCGGATCCAGGGGGCGGACATCAGGGACAAATGCCCCCCCCCCCCCACCACCACCATCCCACACACACAAGAATCTGGGGGGAGGATGCAATACAAGTACCCCCCCCCCCCCCGCTCCTGCGCGTTCCCTGCACTGAACGTGAAAAA
Organism: Chirona hameri; assembly: GCA_036785665.1. Classification (NCBI taxonomy): domain Eukaryota; kingdom Metazoa; phylum Arthropoda; class Thecostraca; order Balanomorpha; family Balanidae; genus Chirona; species Chirona hameri. The sequence goes on along the minus strand of JAXIVJ010012735.1, from coordinate 36,308 downwards.
CAATGATTTTAGGAGAAATCCTCATGAAAACGACGGAAGTTGTTTTCTTCTCTCAAGTGATTGAATTTGATGTTTGTATGTATCCCTTGCTTTCAATGATAGACAAAACAGCGCACCTGATGCAATTCATGCAGCCCCGGTGACACGCGCCCCGCTAGGGGGTGGCAGAATCTTCCCCCTCCCGGATTTTCTCAGATAACTTTATACCTGTGATAGATATAAACGTGAAACTTTCAGTACCTTAAACTGCATCAATTATACGTCTTCTCACTAAATTTCAAAGAAATTTATTTAGTATTTTGGGAGATAATAACGTTAATGACGTCATGTCATGTCATTTTTAAAACAATAAATGTTGGGAAAATCGTAAAAATAGAGTTTCAAAGCAAATTGCAAATAAAGAACGTCAAAAGAAAGGAAATCACATTTTCTTCCAAATGGCTGTCTCGGTTTTGTGATTTTTTATGGTTTTTGACCCAAAAAATATTGTATTTTCTCGGAACAATATACACAAAATCAATTTTTGTGAATTCGAAAAGTGAATTTCTTAAGCTCGAATACCAAAATAAGGTGACCGGCCCAAATCCGCAGAGGAAACAAATGGGGGTACCTTTTTGCCACAAAAAAGGTGCCCCCAAAAATGGGGGTACCTTCCCCCCCCCCTCCAGTGGTGTTCCCTTAAAATAGGCCCTGGAAGGTACCATGCCGCCCTCGGAAGACATCTTGCCGCCCTCAGAAGGCATTTTGCCGCACTCAGAATGCATTATACCGCCCCTGGAAGGCATCATACCGCCCTCGGAATACATATTGCCGCCCTCGGAAAACATTTTGCCGCCCTCGGAAAACATTTTGCCGCCCTCAGAACGCATTATGCCGCCCTTGGTAAGCATCATGCCGCCCTCGGAAGGCATTTTGTCGCCCTTAGAGCGTATTATGCCGCCCTTAGAAGGCACCATGTCGCCCTCGGAAAAACATCTTACGCACTCGGAAGTCATCCTGCCGCACTCGGAAGGCATCTTGCCGCACTCGGAAGGCATCTTGCCGCACTCGGAAGGCATCTTGCCGCACTCGGAAGGCATCTTGCCGCACTCGGAAGGCATCTTGCCGCACTCGGAAGGCATCTTGCCGCCATCACAACTGTAATAAAGAGGACGCCACATTTTGGGAGAGGGTCGCACATGAGCTTGGGCCAGTGACGTGCGCAGAAATTCACAAAGGACCAAGTCATTCATTGCCTTGAGGGGCGGCACCCGATCGACAGAGGCGCCACCAACATTGCCGAACATTTTGCAGGGGGGCGCCTTTCCTTCCGCACGTGCTCGTGTACCTTTAACGTTTTGTGGGGCGCCATCGCTAGCCGGAGGGGCGCCGTCACTAGCCGGAGAGGCGCCGTCACTAGCCGCAGGGGCACCGTCACTAGCCGGAGGGACGCCGTCACTGGCCAGAGGGGCGCCGTCACTCGCCGGAGGGGCGCCGTCACTAGCCGGAGGGGCGCCGTCACTCGCCGGAGGGGCGTGGTCACTGGCCGGAAGGGCGTCTTCACTGGCCGGAGGGGGCGCCGTCATTGGTCGGAGGGGCGCCGTCACTGGCCGGAGGGGCGCTGTCACGGGCCGGAGAGACGCCGTCTATAGCAGGGGGCGCCCTCACTGGCCAGGGGCGCCGTCACTGGCCGGGGGAGTGTCCTCACTGGCCGGAGTGGCGCCGTCACTGGCCGGAAGGGCGGCGTCACTGATCGGAGGGGCGCCAGCTTTGCATTGGCGCCTCGGATCCAAAGGACCAGGTCATGCCTTGAATGACCGTATACTCGGTACGGTACGCCACTGGCTTGGGCCCTCACTGGCATAGGGGCGCACACATATACTGACGGGACATTTTTGAGTGGCTTTTTTAGTTTTTCCTTAGTTTTATTTTCTTGTTATTTTTTAGGGGGCGCCTCCGACGCCCTCTCAAAATCCAGAACAGACCCACTTTTTTAGGGGGCGCCGCCCGCTCAATAGTGGGGGGTCCAGGGCACCCGGACCCCCCCCCCCCCGGTAGCGACGCCCCTGAGCACCTTACGACGTGCATTAAAACAGCTAAATGACAGAACGCATCAATTTAAGTAACTTTGCCCAAACAGCCTACCGCAGATCTGAATCGGCATTATCGTTGCTTGACCGATATCTGATTGCCTTCGCTCCTTCCGATCACAACCGGTATTCACTGTGGCGGCTCCCTTTGTACGCGTACTCATTCAAGTGGCCCCGTAATGGGATGACGCAAACCACTGGCCGCCGCGGTAAAAAGGCGACCCATTCAGCGGGCCAAGGGGTCCCGGCCGTCCCCGCTCCATTGACGGAGAGTCGGTCGGTCAATCCATCAGAGTTCGCCGCCCATTCAGCCTCCGCCGCAGTCTCCTTCGACCCCTCCCCCCCCCCCCCCCCGCTCTGATGGTCGTCCGTCGTCCCCTGCCGACCCCCACCCCCCGCGGCCGATCCATCGCGTCTGTATGTGTGTCTGTGTCGCGCGCGTGGCCGTGCCGGGCCAGGTGCTCCGGCCTCGCCGGCCGCTGCGCCCGCTGCGCCCGGCGACAACAGCAGGGCCGCGTCACCTGAGGCTGGCTCCGCCGCGCCGCGCCGCGCCGCGCCGCGTCGGCCGTCGGTGCGCCGCCATTGTGCCGGCACGTCATCTGCGCCACTACTGTCACCCGGCTGTTGATCATCGTGGCGAAGCATTCAGCCGGTGCGCCGCGGGACGCCGCCGGCGCGGAATTTATGCCGCCATTCATCTGCGTTTCCGCCGCTCGGCGAACGCGACGCTCTCTCACGGCCACGGCGCGGCCATTGTGACACTGCGACACTTTCGGCGCATTCCGGGCGGACGCGGCGCCCAGGTGCGCCTCGCACCGTCGCCGCCGTGCCCCCTCTCCGCGGGGGGAGGCGGGATCGGATTAGTTTCGGCCGTGAATCGCGGGGTATGGACCGGGCTATGTGGAGCGGAAGAAGTGGTGACAAGGCCGGCAGTCGACTGTCGAGAGTTATCCTGTGTTCATACGAGACCAAAAAAAATGACCAAGAGGCAAGAACGTCACAGTATAGTCCGTGTTTTTTACTATATGGATTTGCAAGACCGGGTCACGCCAAGCACACGCTGTGCAGGTTCTGACTCCACCATTCAACGCGAAATTACAGGTAACCGACATCATTTAGAAGCGAAGGTGATGCGTGCCAAAACATGCCTGCCTGTGGACACAAACAAGAGGCAACTGCCCAGTGCCCACTACATATGTGTTCGTTGGTTCCCATGCTCATTAGCCACACACATCAAGTTCAGGGATTAAAACCAATAGGGGATGCTCTATCCACATTGAATGCACACCGCCTATGACAAGCGTGTATGGCACAAGACCATTGCTTTAACACCCAACGATAGCATACAGATGTGTTGACAGGGTTTTCGCTGCCCGGCCATGGCTGCAGCCTGCACCTGGTACGCACTTGATGGCTGTTCGCCGCTCGACGGGCTGTTGGCGGGATCAGCGCTATTGCTTTGTCTGTTTCGGTTGTTTTGTGTTTGGTGATTGTTGGTTTTGTTAGAGAGGCTCTTTATGTTGAGCTTAAGTTTGTACGCCAATCCGCATTGCTGTGTACCTTTTGTTTAATTTACCATAAACTGAGGCTGAAATTGAACCGACAAAGCCCGATGTGTCCGTGTTGAGCGCGGAGACATGCCGATCCACGAAGGAAGGCGGAGAGTGGCATGTGGCGCGGCTCGTCATGACGTCATTGTCTATCCAGTCATGCACATCACGGACGGCCGACCCGGCGCGGCGCAACACGACCGCGCCGCACCACGCCGCAGCGCGCCGCCATCGCCGCACTGGCCGCGGTCCGCGCCAATGGAGCGTAACATCCCTCACCGGCACAATACTCGGTGATAAATTAAAGACGATATTGTCCTTTGGGGGCGTTTTTGCCGTCCAGATTCGACGGGCCCGAGCGGCGTCGATGTGCAAATCATAGTCGCTATGACGGGGCAGCGCCGGCCGCTTTGTCGCATTTGTGCACTGTAACACGGGCTGAATGCACTATTAATAAACCTGAGGCTGCAATTAATTAACGTCCGTGGAGTCTCAGCCGGTGAGGGAACGTTCCGCTGACGTTCCGCTGAGCCGCAGCGAGCGGAATTTTCGACTCTCGCCGTTGTCGGCTGTTGGAAGGGCAGCAAGTGTGTTTCAGGATGTAGTATATTTTGATGAATATCGTCATTTGTCGTCGCTGACAAAATTTCAGACAAGACTGATTAGCGTTATTCGTCCAGTGCATTTGTTTCGCCCTCGTTTGCGCGCGCATTTGTCATATCTTTTGACACAGATGCATGCATGACTCAGAACGAATCTAATGAATCATCCTTGATTGGCCAAATACATTTTTGGCAAGCATTCCAGCACCTATAATCACACATATTCCATGCAATTAAGTGCCAGTCTTGTGGTGCGATTGCCCAAATGAATCCCGTTGATTGTGGCCTGCCTGCGCGGACGAAACAAGACAGTAACGAATGGCGTCTGTCCTAGGGAGTCATCCGGCGACAATAACGCTCACTGGCCTCTGGCTCTTTGGGCCGCGGAAATAATAATTACGCGTGTTTTGTCCCTCATTATCGTGGCTCGTTAGGGGGCATTCAGTGGGCCAAACTCAATGTTCGCGCACCTAATGCCAAGTAACGACCGTGTAGGCCGGCCACGGAGCACGGTGGTCCGGGGCCGGTCTCAGGCGGCGGCGGCGGCGGCGACGGCGGCGGGACATTGCAGGGCAATCAACCGCGCGGCCGGGCGGGGGCGGGGGCGGGGGCGGCCGTGTATGCCGACACGCTCGGACAAATTGACCGGGCGGAGGCAACCAAATGGCGGCACAATGTCGCCGGAGTTGTATACCGACTGATTACCTGCCATGCTGTGAATCCCGGGGCGACACTGGTGCGCTGACGTGGCATGGTGGAGTGTGGTGCAGGCGAATATCCTCGGCTGGCAAGGGCGTCACCACTTTGCGAAAGTTGGCGGGGACGGAGGCATTCTGAAGTCGATTATTTCCATGCAACGCCCATGTTAGGCCTAATGTTAAAATCTGAAAATGTCCGTTCCGCCGCCTCCGACGTCCATGTCGGCTGGGTCTGCGAGCTGCGCCTGTTGGCCAGTGGACTGTCGGCGACTTTGGCTAAACCGATGATGATTGAACGCGAGGCAGCCAGGGCGATTGCAAATGCTCGTTGTCACTCCGGTTTGATTCACGAGATAACTTTTGTAAAAACGTCTCGTGGAAACTTTACAGAACTTCATAAAAAACTATCGTAAAAAGGTGTCCCGTGGAGTTGACTATGCGAAAGTTGTCTGGAAAGTTGACATCGAAGTCCACTTTTCGTAAAAGTTTCGGCTTTCCAGTAAGTTGAAGACCCACGGTCATGCTCAACTATCTACGAGTATGCGTTTAGCTCCTTACATTCTTTCGACTATTTCAGTGGCTCCAACTACTGTAAAAATAATTCCTGTCATTAACGTTTCTTTAATTATATAAATGTGTTAAATGACGTGCGAGCTTCCATCTCTACCCCGTTTACCGAACTCCGCGTATTATCTTTCCACCTCCATCGCACGCTCGACTATCATCCTAATCAAACCTATCATCTGGGGAACTTCAGTATCAGCTGGTCTCAGCCTAATGCCACAAACGGACAGCCTGGTGTACCTACGGAGAGTACCCAGCCCGGTTCTCCCGGTACACACTGTACCGGGTGTACCAAGTCCCCTGGTTACTCCGACGCGGTATACCGCCGCCGGTCCGTCTGAGTTCCTCTCATCTCGCGGCTGAACACCGCCGGTACTCACTGTACCGGGTGTACCCAGTCCTCTAGTAACTCCGACGCGGTATACCGCCGCCGGTCCGTCTGAGTTCCTCTCATCTCGCGGCTGAACACCGCCGGTACACACTGTACCGGGTGTACCCAGTCCTCTGGTTACACCGACGCGGTATATCGCCGCCGGTCCGTCTGAGTTCCTCTCATCTCGCGGCTGAACACCGCCGGTACACACTGTACCGGGTGTACCCAGTCCTCTAGTAACTCCGACGCGGTATACCGCCGCCGGTCCGTCTGAGTTCCTCTCATCTCGCGGCTGAACACCGCCGGTATACACTGAATGGCTCAATCACCGGCAACAACTCGGATAAAAAGATTACCAGCGAGCTGAAAGCGGCTTTCGGCGGCCGCGACGTGGCGCGGCGGCCGCCGACTGAATCGGTCTCTGAATGACGCGCCGGCGGCGGCCTTTCGGGCCGGCCGGGCGCACGTATTGTGCCGCTGAAAGAATGGGTGCTGAGCATCCGTGGCCGATTGTTTGTAGCTCCAGGTTGTATCTTTGGAGGTGAATGGCGCAAAGCAGCCGGCGGCGCGACTCAATGCTGAGTCGCCCGGCTCAGTCCCGGCGGAGGTGTGGGCCCGAGAGGAAGCGGCAGTTGTTGCAGTGCTGGGTTTCGTGAGGTTGGAGCGTGCTGGACCGGTCCGGGTGGAGAGGATGTGGACGGAGGAGTGTGGTCCACACGGTGGCGGCGGGGAGAGATCGAGGCAGGCTGATGGGTGACCAGTGAACTGCGGCCGTGTCGGATACCCGAACTGGCCGGAGGGGTGCCGGTGTCTCCTGCACCCCGCCGGCAGTGGCCGGGACGGGTGCACTGTGATGGCCGGAGGGGTGCCGGTGTCTCCTGCACCCCGCCGGCAGTGGCCGGGACGGGTGCACTGTGATGGCCGGAGGGGTGCCGGTGTCTCCTGCACCCCGCCGGCAGTGGCCGGGACGGGTGCACTGTGATGGCCGGAGGGGTGCCGGTGTCTCCTGCACCCCGCCGGCAGTGGCCGGGACGGGTGCGCTGTGATGGCCGGAGGGGTGCCGGTGTCTCCTGCACCCCGCCGGCCGTGGCCGGGACGGGTGCACTGTAGGACTGGGTGCACCATCTCTCCCCGTCTTCAGATGACGTCTGCCAGCTGGATGAAGCGCGCTTTGATGGAGTTGCAGCAGCACTGCTGAGTAGAGGCGGCAGCGGTGGCAGATGTTGGAGTGGGAACACCAGTCAACTTACGGTGAGTGGTACAGTGTCAGATGGTGTGTGGTATGCTTTGCCAGATGATGCCTACCGTATGATGGTGTGTGGTATGCTTTGTCAGATGATGCCTACCGTATGATGGTGTGTGGTATGCTTTGTCAGATGATGCCTACCGTATGATGGTGTGTGGTATGCTTTGTCAGATGATGCCTACCGTATGATGGAGTGTGGTATGCTTTGTCAGATGATGCCTACCGTATGATGGTGTGTGGTATGCTTTGTCAGATGATGCCTACCGTATGATGGTGTGTGGTATGCTTTGTCAGATGATGCCTACCGTATGATGGAGTGTGGTATGCTTTGTCAGATGATGCCTACCGTATGATGGTGTGTGGTATGCTTTGTCAGATGATGCCTACCGTATGATGGTGTGTGGTATGCTTTGTCAGATGATGCCTACCGTATGATGGTGTGTGGTATGCTTTTTCAGATGATGCCTACCGTATGATGGTGTGTGGTATGCTTTATCAGATGATGCCTACCGTATGATGGTGTGTGGTATGCTTTGTCAGATGATGCCTACCGTATGATGGTGTGTGGTATGCTTTGTCAGATGATGCCTGCCGTATGCTGGTGTGTGGTATGCTTTGTCAGATGATGTCTACCGTATGATGGTGTGTGGTATGCTTTGTCAGATGATGCCTACCATATGATGGTGTGTGGTATGCTTTGTCAGATGATGCCTACCTTATGATGGTGTGTAGTGTGCTTTGTCAGATGATGCCTACCGTATGATGGTGTGTGGTATGCTTTGTCAGATGATGCCTACCGTATGATGGTGTGTGGTATGCTTTGTCAGATGATGCCTACCGTATGATGGAGTGTGGTATGCTTTGTCAGATGATGCCTACCGTATGATGGTTTGTGGTATGCTTTGTCAGATGATGCCTACCGTATGATGGTGTGTGGTGTGCTTTGTCAGATGATGCCTACCGTATGATGGTGTGTGGTATGCTTTGTCAGATGATGCCTACCGTATGATGGTGTGTGGTATGCTTTGTCAGATGATGCCTACCTTATGATGGTGTGTGGTATGCTTTGGCAGATGATGCCTACCGTATGATGGTGTGTGATGTGCTTTGTCAGATGATGCCTACCGTATGATGGTGTGTGGTATCCTTTATCAGATGATGCCTACCGTATGATGGTGTGTGGTATGCTTTATCAGATGATGCCTACCGTATGATGGTGTGTAGTGTGCTTTGTCAGATGATGCCTACCTTATGATGGTGTGTGGTATGCTTTGTCAGATGATGCGGAATAGTGTGTGGTATGCTTTGTCAGATGATGCCTACCGTATGATGGTGTGTGGTATGCTTTGTCAGATGATGCCTACCATATGATGGTGTCTGGTATCCTTTATCAGATGATGCCTACCGTATGATGGAGTGTGGTATGCTTTGTCAGATGATGCCTACCGTATGATGGTGTGTGGTATGCTTCGTCAGATGATGCCTACCGTATGATGGTTTGTGGTGTGCTTTGTCAGATGATGCCTACCGTGTGATGGTGTGTGGTATGCTTTGTCAGATGATGCCTACCGTATGATGGTGTGTGGTGTGCTTTGTCAGATGATGCCTACCGTATGATGGTGTCTGGTATCCTTTATCAGATGATGCCTACCGTATGATGGTGTGTAGTGTGCTTTGTCAGATGATGCCTACCGTATGATGGTGTGTGGTCTGCTTCGTCAGATGATGCCTACCGTATGATGGTTTGTGGTGTGCTTTGTCAGATGATGCCTACCGTGTGATGGTGTGTGGTATGCTTTGTCAGATGATGCCTACCGTATGATGGTGTGTGGTGTGCTTTGTCAGATGATGCCTACCGTATGATGGTCTGTGGTATGCTTTGTCAGATGATGCCTACCGTATGATGGTGTGTAGTGTGTTTTGTCAGATGATGCCTACCGTATGATGGTGTGTGGTATGCTTTGTCAGATGATGTCTACCGTGTGATGGTGTCTGGTATGCTTTGTCAGATGATTCCTACCATATGATGGTGTCTGGTATCCTTTATCAGATGATGCCTACCGTATGATGGTGTGTGATATGCTTTGTCAGATGATGCCTACCGTGTGATGGTGTGTGGTATGCTTTGTCAGATGATGCCTACCGTATGATGGTGTGTAGTGTGCTTTGTCAGATGATGCCTACCGTATGATGGTGTGTGGTATGCTTTGTCAGATGATGCCTACCGTATGATGGTGTGTGGTATGCTTTGTCAGATGATGCCTACCGTATGATGGAGTGTGGTATGCTTTGTCAGATGATGCCTACCGTATGATGGTTTGTGGTATGCTTTGTCAGATGATGCCTACCGTATGATGGTGTGTGGTGTGCTTTGTCAGATGATGCCTACCGTATGATGGTGTGTGGTATGCTTTGTCAGATGATGCCTACCGTATGATGGTGTGTGGTATGCTTTGTCAGATGATGCCTACCTTATGATGGTGTGTGGTATGCTTTGGCAGATGATGCCTACCGTATGATGGTGTGTGATGTGCTTTGTCAGATGATGCCTACCGTATGATGGTGTGTGGTATCCTTTATCAGATGATGCCTACCGTATGATGGTGTGTGGTATGCTTTATCAGATGATGCCTACCGTATGATGGTGTGTAGTGTGCTTTGTCAGATGATGCCTACCTTATGATGGTGTGTGGTATGCTTTGTCAGATGATGCGGAATAGTGTGTGGTATGCTTTGTCAGATGATGCCTACCGTATGATGGTGTGTGGTATGCTTTGTCAGATGATGCCTACCATATGATGGTGTCTGGTATCCTTTATCAGATGATGCCTACCGTATGATGGAGTGTGGTATGCTTTGTCAGATGATGCCTACCGTATGATGGTGTGTGGTATGCTTCGTCAGATGATGCCTACCGTATGATGGTTTGTGGTGTGCTTTGTCAGATGATGCCTACCGTGTGATGGTGTGTGGTATGCTTTGTCAGATGATGCCTACCGTATGATGGTGTGTGGTGTGCTTTGTCAGATGATGCCTACCGTATGATGGTGTCTGGTATCCTTTATCAGATGATGCCTACCGTATGATGGTGTGTAGTGTGCTTTGTCAGATGATGCCTACCGTATGATGGTGTGTGGTCTGCTTCGTCAGATGATGCCTACCGTATGATGGTTTGTGGTGTGCTTTGTCAGATGATGCCTACCGTGTGATGGTGTGTGGTATGCTTTGTCAGATGATGCCTACCGTATGATGGTGTGTGGTGTGCTTTGTCAGATGATGCCTACCGTATGATGGTCTGTGGTATGCTTTGTCAGATGATGCCTACCGTATGATGGTGTGTAGTGTGTTTTGTCAGATGATGCCTACCGTATGATGGTGTGTGGTATGCTTTGTCAGATGATGTCTACCGTGTGATGGTGTCTGGTATGCTTTGTCAGATGATTCCTACCATATGATGGTGTCTGGTATCCTTTATCAGATGATGCCTACCGTATGATGGTGTGTGATATGCTTTGTCAGATGATGCCTACCGTGTGATGGTGTGTGGTATGCTTTGTCAGATGATGCCTACCGTATGATGGTGTGTGATGTGCTTTGTCAGATGATGCCTACCGTATGATGGTGTGTGGTATGCTTTGTCAGATGATGCCTACCGTATGATGGTGTGTGATGTGCTTTGTCAGATGATGCCTACCGTATGATGGTGTGTGGTATGCTTTGGCAGATGATGCCTACCGTATGATGGTGTGTGATGTGCTTTGTCAGATGATGCCTACCGTATGCTGGTGTGTGGTATGCTTTGTCAGATGATGCCTACCGTATGCTGGTGTGTGGTATGCTTTGTCAGATGATGCCTACCGTATGATGGTGTGTGGTATGCTTTTTCAGATGATGCCTACCGTATGATGGAGTGTGGTATGCTTTGGCAGATGATGCCTACCGTATGATGGTGTGTGATATGCTTTGTCAGATGATGCCTACCGTGTGATGGTGTGTCGTATGCTTTGTCAGATGATGCCTACCGTATGATGGTGTGTGATGTGCTTTGTCAGATGATGCCTACCGTATGATGGTGTGTGGTATGCTTTGGCAGATGATGCCTACCGTATGATGGTGTGTGATGTGCTTTGTCAGATGATGCCTACCGTATGCTGGTGTGTGGTATGCTTTGTCAGATGATGCCTACCGTATGATGGTGTGTAGTGTGCTTTGTCAGATGATGCCTACCGTATGATGGTGTGTGGTATGCTTCGTCAGATGATGCCTACCGTATGATGGTTTGTGGTGTGCTTTGTCAGATGATGCCTACCGTGTGATGGTGTGTGGTATGCTTTGTCAGATGATGCCTACCGTATGATGGTGTGTGGTGTGCTTTGTCAGATGATGCCTACCGTATGATGGTCTGTGGTATGCTTTGTCAGATGATGCCTACCGTATGATGGTGTGTAGTGTGTTTTGTCAGATGATGCCTACCGTATGATGGTGTGTGGTATGCTTTGTCAGATGATGTCTACCGTATGATGGTGTGTGGTATGATGTCAGATGATGCCTACCATATGATGGTGTGTGGTGTGCTTTTTCAGATGATGCCTACCGTATGATGGTGTGTGGTATGCTTTGTCAGATGATGCCTACCGTATGATGGTGTGTAGTGTGCTTTGTCAGATGATGCCTACCGTATGATGGTGTGTGGTATCCTTTATCAGATGATGCCTACCGTATGCTGGTGTGTGGTATGCTTTGTCAGATGATGCCTACCGTATGATGGTGTGTGGTATGCTTTGTCAGATGATGCCTACCGTATGCTGGTGTGTGGTATGCTTTGTCAGATGATGCCTACCGTATGATGGTGTGTGGTATGCTTTGTCAGATGATGCCTACCGTATGATGGTGTGTGGTATGCTTTGTCAGATGATGCCTGCCGTATGATGGTGTGTGGTATGCTTTGTCAGATGATGCCTACTGTATGATGGAGTGTGGTATGCTTTGTCAGATGATGCCTACTGTATACTGGTGTGTGGTATGCTTTGTCAGATGATGCCTACCATATGATGGTGTGTGGTATGCTTTGTCAGATGATGCCTACCGTATGCTGGTGTGTGGTATGCTTTGTCAGATGATGCCTACCGTATGATGGTGTGTGGTATGCTTTTTCAGATGATGCCTACCGTATGATGGAGTGTGGTATGCTTTGGCAGATGATGCCTACCGTATGATGGTGTGTGATATGCTTTGTCAGATGATGCCTACCGTATGATGGTGTCTGGTATGCTTTGTCAGATGATGCCTACTGTATGATGGAGTGTGGTATGCTTTGTCAGATGATGCCTACTGTATACTGGTGTGTGGTATGCTTTGTCAGATGATGCCTACCATATGATGGTGTGTGGTATGCTTTTTCAGATGATGCCTACCGTATGATGGAGTGTGGTATGCTTTGGCAGATGATGCCTACCGTATGATGGTGTGTGATATGCTTTGTCAGATGATGCCTACCGTATGCTGGTGTGTGGTATGCTTTGTCAGATGATGCCTACCGTATGATGGTGTGTGGTATGCTTTTTCAGATGATGCCTACCGTATGATGGAGTGTGGTATGCTTTGGCAGATGATGCCTACCGTATGATGGTGTGTGATATGCTTTGTCAGATGATGCCTACCGTATGATGGTGTGTGGTGTGCTTTATCAGATGATGCCTACCGTATGATGGTGTGTGATATGCTTTGTCAGATGATGCCTACCGTATGATGGTTTGTGGTGTGCTTTGTCAGATGATGCCTACCGTATGATGGTGTGTGGTATGCTTTGTCAGATGATGCCTACCGTATGATGGTGTGTGGTGTGCTTTGTCAGATGATGCCTACCGTATGATGGTCTGTGGTATGCTTTGTCAGATGATGCCTACCGTATGATGGTGTGTAGTGTGCTTTGTCAGATGATGCCTACCGTATGCTGGTGTGTGGTATGCTTTGTCAGATGATGCCTACCGTATGCTGGTGTGTGGTATGCTTTGTCAGATGATGCCTACCGTATGATGGTGTGTGGTATGCTTTGTCAGATGATGCCTACTATATGATGGTGTGTGGTATGCTTTGTCAGATGATGCCTACCGTATGCTGGCGTGTGGTATGCTTTGTCAGATGATGCGGGATGGTGTGTGGTATGCTTTGTCAGATGATGCCTACCATATGATGGTGTGTGGTATGCTTTGTCAGATGATGCCTACCGTATGATGGTGTGTAGTGTGCTTTGTCAGATGATGCCTACCGTATGATGGTGTGTGGTATGCTTTGTCAGATGATGCCTACCATATGATGGTGTGTGGTATGCTTTGTCAGATGATGCCTACCGTATGATGGTATGTGGTATGCTTTGTCAGATGATGCCTACCATATGATGGTGTGTGGTATGCTTTGTCAGATGATGCCTACCGTATGATGGTATGTGGTATGCTTTGTCAGATGATGCCTACCGTATGATGGTGTGTGGTATGCTTTGTCAGATGATGCCTACCTTATGATGGTGTGTGGTATGCTTTGTCAGATGATGCGGGATAGTGTGTGGTATGCTTCGTCAGATGATGCCTACCATATGATGGTGTGTGGTATGCTTTGTCAGATGATGCCTACCGTATGATGGTATGTGGTATGCTTTGTCAGATGATGCCTACCGTATGATGGTATGTGGTATGCTTTGTCAGATGATGCCTATTGTATGCTGGTGTGTGGAATGCTTTGTCAGATGATGCCTACCTTATGATGGTGTGTGGTATGCTTTGTCAGATGATGCGGGATAGTGTGTGGTATGCTTTGTCAGATGATGCCTACCATATGATGGTGTGTGGTATGCTTTGTCAGATGATGCCTACCGTAAGATGGTATGTGGTATGCTTTGTCAGATGATGCCTACCGTATGCTGGTATGTGGTATGCTTTGTCAGATGATGCCTACCGTATGATGGTGTGTGGTATGCTTTGGCAGATGATGCCTACCGTATGATGGTGTGTGGTATGCTTTGTCAGATGATGCCTACCGTATGCTGGTATGTGGTATGCTTTGTCAGATGATGCGGGATGGTGTGTGGTATGCTTTGTCAGATGATGCCTACCGTATGCTGGTGTGTGGTATGCTTTGTCAGATGATGCCTACCGTATGATGGTGTGTGGTGTGCTTTGTCAGATGATGCCTACCGTATGATGGTATGTGGTATGCTTTGTCAGATGATGCCTACCTTATGATGGTGTGTGGTATGCTTTGTCAGATGATGCCTACCGTATGATGGTGTGTGGTGTGCTTTGTCAGATGATGCCTACCGTATGATGGTGTGTGGTATGCTTTGTCAGATGATGCCTACCGTATGATGGTGTGTGGCATGCTTTGTCAGATGATGCCTACCGTATGATGGTGTGTGGTATGCTTTGTCAGATGATGCCTACCGTATGATGGTGTGTGGTGTGCTTTGTCAGATGATGCCTACCGTATGATGGTATGTGGTATGCTTTGTCAGATGATGCCTACCGTATGATGGTTTGTGGTGTGCTTTGTCAGATGATGCCTACCGTATGCTGGTGTGTGGTATGCTTTGTCAGATGATGCCTACCGTATGCTGGTGTGTGGTATGCTTTATCAGATGATGCCTACCGTATGCTGGTGTGTGGTATGCTTTGTCAGATGATGCCTACCGTATGATGGTGTGTGGTATGCTTTGCCAGATGATGCCTACCGTATGATGGTGTGTGGTATGCTTTGTCAGATGACGGATGACCATCATACGGTGTGCATATGGTTTACCAGGCGACGGGTTACCATCAGCTGGTGTGTATTGTAGTAAGAAGTATGTGTGTATGTGGAAGATGTGGATAGGTGAAAGATGATGGTATTTAGTCGGAATTTGTTTGTCTAATAATATTGGCATTTTCAGTTCAAGTTCCTTGCCGTCACTGGGTGAACCAGCCGACACATTGTTTTCAAACACTATTTTTGGCTAAACTACACTCGTGCTAAGTGCCTTTCCCGCACAATGACACTTGTTTGCGCAAACAAATTGCTATCTGTCTAAGGTAATGGAGAGGTGCTCGTGCTGCAACAACAATTATGCCATCAATCATATTCTCGTTTCTTTGCGGGCTTGCTCAATTGCATACTGTTCGTAAGACGCCACATTAGGCTTAAAATTGCACAACCGCTACGTTGTCATTGCAAAAGAGCATTTTTTGCCAATGCTTTGAGTGAAATGGGTGCCATTGACGGCTGGAATTCATTCATTTGTAAAACACATGGACGCATTTCAGTTGACTCGTCATTAGCACTGCTGCCAAATTACGCCTGAGGCACCTGGGACGGAACCGGAAACCGAGTCAATCACCGATACAACGGAGCTACCGGGCCGAGTGCAAATGATACCGCTTAAAGGGAATGTTTCACCTTTCTGAAAGTAATCGCTGGTTGTAGTCGAAAATATGAAGTAAGTGCTGCTGAAAGCGATGGTGATATTTTTCTCTCTCAAAAGTCACTTAACTTTATACAAATTAGGCTTTCAAATTTGGGATGATGACGTCATTTTTTAGCTATAGACAGCCGCTGATTGGCTGACAAAGTGGGATTGGCTGAAAAGTGGATGTCAGCCAATCAGCGGCGGGACTAGCATAGACCCCATTTTGCAAATGGGAAATTAAATTGCTTAAAAACGGCTAAGTTTTTACTTGAAAATGACCTTAGCATTTTTGACATTTCAATAACGGCCAAAGGTAATGGCTATCTCAGTTCAAAACCAATACAAAGGTGAAACATTCCCTTTAAACGCATTTGTTATAATATTTAGACCCTAATCACACTGTTCGAAGGAAAAAAATAAGCGAAATGATTGAACGTTGAAAACATACCTCCCAATTCCGCTATAACCCAGGGGCGAATCTAGGATTTTTTTCTGAATGGGGAGGGGGCGGCATTTTCGCCGTCAAGGGGGGGGGCATGTGTCTACAGGGCGCCAAAGGTTATTATCAACAACAACAAAATCCTGCAAAAAATGGCAAATTATCTTACGCTTACTCATTTGCAGTGTCTTTTCGAAAAAGCGAAATTTTGAGTTCCTAACCTTAACAGAGGCGGTTCCAGGGACCAGTTTTGGGAGGATTTGTTCTGTGACATTTGGCGATAATACGGAAATGCGATCTTCACGGCTTCTTCCTAACTGCCTGAAGTATAAAGGAGTTACATAGGTTTACGGTGATTGAAACAAGTGCAAATTAGTTGATTTTAGTGAACTATAATAAGTATTGCTCGGCAGAGGTGGTTTCAGGGACTTGCAAAGGGGAGGTTTACAGGAAGTTATTTTTATATATATTTGTCCTCCCTTTTTCGCTAACCTGGCACCGCCTATGGATGCAAATATGTTTTATAACTGGTGTGTCCGATGTCACAATAGTGCACCATTTCATTTATAGAAGAAGAAAAAAGAGAGAAAAATACGGTTTTATAAGGCATTTATTTTACCCCAAAATTTAGTGACCTGAAAATGTCTATGATTTTTAATTTTCAAAAGTCACCATCTTATATCAACCCCCAATTAAATCTATCGATTCCCATTAGTTGCGCTGAAATCGGTTGATAAACATGACAGCTGTGTTGCATCACACATACCTTTAATATTTGTATTTTTTGCCCCCTGTTGTCCCCTAGAAAAATTTCGGATTTCTTCAAAAGAAATATAGATCGTGTTAGGGGAATCAAACGCCGTTTGATTTGTGAAAATCGGAAGGGTAGATCTCGAGAACTCCGGGGGGACGGAATCCGCCCCCCTGCCACTAATAGGGGTAGCCAGGAGCCTGCCACTAATAGGGTTAACGGTGGACGCTCTATGGGCTGCACCCAAGTACTTATTTTGATGGGGAAAACCATGAAATCGTGGCCAGGGGTACCATCAAATTAGCGTTATTAAAAAAAAAAATCAGGGTAACTTTAAAAGTAAAAAATAACGATTACTAATTTCACAAAATAAATGTCCAGCCAAACCCTGACCCTAAGAACTTGTAAATTACAGACGTGATATGAACATCATTCTTCGTTTTGAAACAGAGCGTGCACAATATTAACTTAAATTACAATCTTCCATTTGGCTAAAGTTACCCCGATGGCTAAAGTTACCCTGAATAACGGAAATAACGGCTATCTAGGGTAAAATAATATAACTTCGAGTGCTTACACAAAGGTATAAGGGGAGAGTGGCCTATAGGCGCCATGTATCCAAATGCACCCACTCGAATATCTCAGAACTTAGCGTATCTATTAATTTATTCTTTGGATATTCATGTTGCCAATCTCTATTTCACTCTTTTCCGGCGACATCTCGCCCAGTGTGCACTGTGCCCACAGTGAGAGGCAAGGGATTGGTTTTAAAGGGAATGGGTCACCCTGAAAGTTGTCTTGAAATTTGGCTATACGGGGTGTTTCAAGCTGAACAAAAACGAATATGGCATTTGTTTGGACGATAGATGGATATCCGTCGAAGAGTTCAACTTTCGTGCCCCGATCGGGGCACGCAACAGCCGAACAGCGTCTTCTAAAAGGGCCCCTTTTAGAAGACGCTGTTTCGTGCCCCGATCTACTACCACGACACTATATAGTCCTGTGCCGTGTGTCGTGTCTCGACGCAGGACACGTTATAGTCCTGTGTCGAAATTACTTAGCGTAGCGAGGCAATTCTTTCACCACAACCCGTTTTTCGATCTGCTCTACAAATCTTCTATCTCAGTTGAAAACCCCATGTTAAAGGTGAACTATTCCCTTTAATGAAATTAGTTGCATTTTCTTAAAGAGAAATATTAACCTTTTCATCTATTTTTCTGCATTATCTTATGCAACATGGATGGTATTCAATTGATCGAGTCTCAATTTAAAAATGAAATCACAACTTTTTGTATTTCGAAACTATTTTTGGGGTGAAATAAAAAAACATACTTTTTTCGGAGAACTCTGATCGCTGATCGAAGTCAGCTCTGATCGACTTTCATGATCGCTGTTTTCCCTCCACTATTGGAACCGAGACTCTTTTGTTTCAATCTGTTCAACGTTGAATATCTCTCGTTTAATTTCCTCTCAACAAATCGCATACACTAAATACGTCGTCGTATAGAGGGCCCAAGTTAACCCTATTCCCTGCGGGCGGCCAGAATTACGTTAACCTGCGGGGTGGGGTGGAGGGGGGGGGCAGATTTTTTTTAAGGTCATTGCGGCCATGTGGCTCGAACAATTGTCATGCCCTAAACGTTTTTGAGCTTCAAATGTACTGGTCTTGAATATATCAAACGACAAAAAAAAATGTGCTGTTCGTGATTGTTTGGGAAAACATGAACATCACATGTGGGCATTATATGATGTAATTTGTTAAATTTGATATATTGCGCATAGGCGGATCCAGGAAAAAAACATGGGGGGGGGGTACCATACGCGTAACGCTTTTATCATCTTACTAATTTGAAGTTGGACCTAATTTGAGGGTCGGTATCGCTTCCCATTTGTTTATCCTGAGTGCGCCTCTGCACCAAAAATATGTACAATCCTAGTATCTATGATGCATATTGCATTGAAATTGTTTCTGACGCATTCATTGCACTGCAAACCACGAAAGAAGTATGCGCCGGAAAACCGCATTCGTAACACCCTCCCCAAAACAGGAGCTTGGAACCGCCTGTGCTGGACCGATTTTTTCAAAATTTTGTCAACACGCGCCATTAAATTTTGGGAAAAGTTTCAGGACGCTAGGCCTAACGGTTTAGAAGCAAGCGGCAAGTGAAAAACAACCGGGGAGGGGGGGGGGGGCAGAATCTGCCCCCGCAGGGAATAGGGTCAAACCGCCGAATGCATCACAGTTTTCTTACATGTGTTGATTGATTACGGAAAAACCGTTCAGATGAATGTTTAATGTGTGCATTGTAATGTATTGAATACCTGATGTTGAAAATTCATGAGGAAAACATCTATTTTTTTCATAAGTCGAGAACACTAAATAGGTCGCCGTCCGGGGCTAAACTAAACTTCCGATTTCAATGCACTTGTTTTCAAATGCGTGTTGATTGTTCATACAAGTGTGGTATATATTCGCAAAAGATAGAGTGCAGGAAACATATTGAATACCTTCGTGATAAATAACAATGCGTAAGCAGGCTAATTTTACCTCGGACATTGAATTCGATACCAA
This sequence comes from Chirona hameri, assembly GCA_036785665.1. Lineage (NCBI taxonomy): Eukaryota > Metazoa > Arthropoda > Thecostraca > Balanomorpha > Balanidae > Chirona > Chirona hameri. The sequence goes on along the minus strand of JAXIVJ010012735.1, from coordinate 17,010 downwards.
GTACTTGCTGAGTACCGACCGTTACAAGCGTGGAACGCTTGTCAACTTTAACTTGACACAACTTCGGTTAGGGAGATTTCCTGCAAAATGTGATTGAATTTACTTATAAGTTGAGTGCTTCTTCCCATTTCAAGTGCTAATTCCATGTGTGTGGAAAAAGGTCATTATTTCCCTTTAACCCTCACCAGTGCAGGGGGATGCCCCCTTCAGTTTTTCGGGAATAACTCGCGTAAATATCAACCGATTAGGATGACACTTTTAGTATCCTACTATTGAATAATTTGACACATATTCTGAAAATTTTGAATTTGTAGGTTGCATGACCCTTGACCTATGACCTGTTTTGCAAGGTCATGTCAGGCGCAGCTGGCGTCCCGTAGTATTGATCCTTGTAACTTGTGCAGTTTCCGAGTGTTTGTTGTTCAGGAGCATATGCACAGGTGTTTCCAGGTGACAGTTATGGTTTCCGTTGAGATTGTGACCTCAATTGACCTTTTCAGAGGTCAACCGAGGTCACTGACCTCCGATGACCTAATATTACTTTTTTGGCTTCTGGCAGTTTCTAGGACATTTTGTGACGCTGATTTCAAATCTGGGATTCATTTTACATAATTACGAGCGAGCGCGAAGCGCTCGCTCGTCCTTCCGTGTTGTATGGGAAAAATCTGATTATGAGCGGCCCGACCGGACCCGGCGGCGGCCCGACCCGGCCAGTGGCGACGCTTTTGAATGCTCATATCTCTGCAACCGCACGTCCGATTGACAAGCGGACTTCTTTGCTGAGTAGCCCCATCTAGCCTACCCTGTTTGAGACCAGTGCCGACTCATGTGAGTGCCGACTGTGCGCGTGGCGCGTGCCGCGTGAGCGGTGTTGAAATGTATTTTCTCGCAATAACTCCGCAACGGCTGGGCAGATTATGTGCAAATTTCGTGTGTGGTTAGGGATCCCTCAGCCGCCACTTTCACACAACTCAGGGGTGGGGTGACTCCACGAGCGCACGTGCACACCCCTATTCTATATCTCAGGAACAGCTGAGCCGATCGTGTTAAAATTTGGTGTGTGGTTAGGGACCTCCCATCCACCAGTTTCCTACAAGTCAGGGGTGGGTGCTTCTGCACGTGCGCACGTGCAGACCCCTATTCTGTATCTCAGGAACGGCTGAGCCGATTGTGTTCAAATTTGGTGTGTGGTTAGGGACCTCTCAGCCGCCGCCTTTCCACAAGTCAGGGGTGGGGTGGCTTTGCACGTGCGCACGTGCATACCCCTATTATATGTAACTGGGACGGCTTAACCGATTGTGTTCAAATTTGGTGTGTGGTTAGGGACCTCTCAGCCCCCACTTTCCCACGAGTCAAAGGTTGGTGCCTCTGCACGTGCGCACGTGTGCACCCTTTTTTGTATCTCAGAAACTACTTGCCCGATCGAGTTGAAATTCCCCATACATTTCCTTCGCGCTCGCTGGTTCATCGCCAACTACGGCGCCTTACTGGTTATATGTTCCACTGGGGTCATGCGCCTCCTCAGGTCAACCAAGGTCACTGACCTCAAATGACCTGACATGACCTTTTTGGAATTTGGCAGTTTCTAGGACATTTTGTGACGCCGATTTCAAATTTGGCACCCATTTAGCATAATTATATGCTCATTCGCAATTCTAGCTCGATTAAATTAAATTTATACGCATTTACAATTTGGTTGACTTTTGAGTCATTGACAGATACAGATACAGATACAGATACAGATATGTATTTCGGAACCTCCATAATATGGCTTTTATGGAATCCACGTCATTACATTAATAATACACAATAGGATAAAAACAGTAAAACATACAGTGATGAAAAATACACACGGTAAAACAGAACACGCGGCAAAAAGAGTGGCAGGTGGCAACATAGGCCGCTCCCAGCCGCAGACACCGATCGCAATCTACGGTAAAATTCACGATTGACTATCGCCTAGCCTCCAGCGTAAGGTCGTTCCAGGCGCTCGTGGCTCGGTCCACAAAGCTGCGCCGGGCGAATTCTGTCCGCACGCGGGGCAGCTCGAAGTGGCCGGCTTCAGTGCCGCGCGTGCGGCGAGCGGATACATCGGCGCGCCGCAACAATCGCTGTCGCAATAGTTCGGAGGCACTGGTGGATGTTGTGAGGTGGCGCATTGTGGCAATATCGCGTTCGGTGATCATTTCATCAACATTGGGCCACCCCAGTTCACGCAATGACGGACTGACATGGTCACGCCTGCCAAGTCCGGTCACGATGCGGACACCGAAGTTGATTCCCTTTTGTACACGCAGCTTCTGTGCTGCGGAACAGTTTCCCCACACCGTTATACAATAACGTATGTGGGGGAAGACGAGTGCCTCTATCAACAGCTGTCTGATGCATTTTGGGAGCTTATGTCTGATTCGCGCCAGACCCACCAGTACACAGTAGCAGCGCTGCACAACAGACGTAATGTGACAGTTCCATGTCAGATGTGAGTCGATGACGACACCAAGCACCTTGACGCTTTGTGAGGGCAAAATTTCATCATTACCAAAATGAACAGAGAAGTCTGAGATGACTTTTTGACGGCGAGATCTCAGGAGGAGCATCTTTGTTTTTGCCGGATTAATTTTTAGACGGTTCTGTGTGAACCACTTCAAAGCTATGTCAAGAGAGCTTTCAACACGATTTTTCAGATCATGAACATTTGATGGGAAGTCAGCGTCAATGAACTGGGCATCGTCAGCATACATCACGATCCTCCCGAATGGAAGATGCTGCGGCAAATCGTTGGTGAAGAGTAAAAACAGTACAGGCCCTAAAATGGACCCCTGGACCACCCCGTGCGTCACCTCCAGGGCACCACTACAGCCACCCCGCACAGTCTGGGTACGACCCCGCAGCCAGGCCGCGAACCATTCACGCTGGACACCATACCACTCTAGCTTGTCCAGGAGACGACCATGCTCGACACTGTCAAAGGCCTTAGACGTGTCAGTTGTGACGAGTGACGTCATCATGCCTTTATCAATGTTGTCTGTTGCATACGTGACAGTGTCGAGCAGGGCCGCCTCTGTGGACAGTCCCGGCCGGAAACCGTACTGCTGAGGACACAGTATATGGTGGGTCGTCAGGTAATCCATCAATTGGGTGCAGACCACACGCTCACACAACTTCGCCACAACAGGGAGAACAGAAATCGGGCGATAGTTGTTGGGGTCCGTAGTTTCACCCTTTTTATGGAGAGCCGTAACGGTAGCAGCCTTCCACTGGTCGGGCATGTCACAATTCATGATACAGGAATTTACGAGCCTCAGCAAGTGCGGTCCCACCACTGGAAAGGTCATTCTCAGCATATGGACGGTTATGCCGTCAGGGCCGCAGGCGCGAGACATACCCATGCGCTTCAGCGCTGCCGAGAGTTCCGGAAGGGTCGCAGGATACGGCACAAACGACCCGGCACACACACGGGGTGGGCGGGGCGACAGCGTCTCTCCAGCGTCGCTCTCCGCCAGCGCGTGCGCCACGTCGGAGCCGACTGACGTGAAGAACCGATTCAGTCGGTCCGGCCACTCAGGATCCACCGGTGCTGCACTGGCTGTCCTCGGCTGCGCCTTCCCAGACGAGACCAGGAACTGCCTGATGTTTTTCCAGGTCTTTGGACGGGAGTGCTTGTAGGTAGACGCGTAGTAAGAGGTGCACGCGCGGTTGATGGCAACCTTTACGGCGTTCCGACTTTCACGGAACTCTCTTTCGGTGGCGTCACATGGAATGAGGTCCTTGTCAGTCCGTGCCTGGTCCCGAGCTGCCATGGCCTCCCGCACCGAATCGTCATCCAGCCATGGACACGGTCTGTGTTTCACCTTGATGGTCCGCATAGGCATGTGCTGATTTATGATCGGATCCCATACAGCGATGAAGCTGTTCCACATGTCGGTGGTGGAGTCAGCTGCTTCATAGACCTGTTTCCAGTCGGCTTGGAGGAGGTCGAGACAGAGGGCGTCCTTGTTGACGCGTTGTGTGGACCTCACGGTGATGATGTCGGGACTGCGACGTGCCTTGATATCGGTGACGGCCACAGTGATAAGGTCGTGGTCGCTGATGTTGCACGGCGTCACTCGGGCGGCTGATGTCAGGTTCGGTCGGTTTGTTGACATGACCTCAGAAGTCACCTAATGACCTCAGAAGTCACCTAATGACCTAGGACCTAACAATCGGGTGTCAATAGCTTCCTCTCGTGACAAGCAACAACACGCTCGTTTTTTAATCAAAGCTCTAGCTCAATTAGGGGCGAAACGCTGGGGAAGGGGGGTTGCACCCCCTCCCCCCCCCCCCCCCGCACGGTCACGCACTGATCGGACGCTGCACGGGCGAGAGAGGGTTAAAGGGAATAGTTCACCTTGACAGATTTCTTGATAGTTGGCAGTAAGGGGCATCTTGAGCTCAAAAATACGAATATGACTTTGCTTTGGACCATATATAGATATCTGTGGAGAAAGAGTAAGTTTATCTTTGTATGACACGTGATGTCATACAACACCAGTGGTTGTTCTGCCTCCGCCTGGCGCATACTATACAGTCTCTGACAAGGGGCTGCCATGCCGCGCGGGCGGCTGCGCGGATATTAGCGAGGCGTCGTGATCAAAGACTACGGGCCAGATAGTGCATCAAAAGCTCGGGATGTAAGGGCAACAAATCAGCCAATCAGCGATGGGAGATACGATGCCCTGGGCATCGTGCAAAAGAAGAACCACGTATGTCACGATTTAGGACGATTGACATACATGGTTCTTTCTTTGCACGGCATGACTCGTTCAGTCTTCCAGGACTCTGGTAAGTCAATTTGAATTAATTAAGGGGTTTCTATGAAGATGTGAAATTGCCCACGTCGTCATTTGCCGAATTCAGATTTCAGATCTGGCAGAGTGATTTTGTTATGTCTTGGTATGTTCTTAACATGATACAAAAAAAATATTTTTTCAAAAAATTATCAAATGTATCCTACCGGGTTTTGTGATTTGTAAACCATTGCAAACGCGGTTTCGGCGTTGAGAAGTCTCCCGTTGTAAACGTATTGGTGTTATCGTCCGTTAAAACACTTCTGATATTGTTATTGTTCTTAGTCATTTTACGGATCGGAAAGTGCAGTGGGTGACTTAAAGAGTACATTTAAGTTCTTTTAGGGTTTGTACAAGTGTAGGAAAGGTAATTTGGCAGCCATACAGGCTTTGGTGGTGGGTTTTGGTGACACGTTTTTGCACTTAGACCAAAGCGCCTATCTACCTAATTAAGGATATTTTAGCACAGTAACTGGCGGAAATTGAACAAAATATTTAATCGGAACTCCTTTGGATTGGAACTTGTTCAATGTTGACAGTACATTGTCGCCTAGCGCATCATTGAGCGATGTCTTGCGAGAAAAATCACGAGTTTATGCATTCCAAGCGTTCGCAGATGTCGTTGGGAGATAAACGCGTTTTACGCTCAGTGCAACGTTGCAGTGGTTGCGGACAGGGTGTTCCGATCCGGTCAAATGATGGCTGTAGGAAGTGTAGCAGTGGCCGATGCGATGTCTAGTCAGCGCTACCACCTCAATTCTACTGCGCCTGCCGCTACATATCTGTCAATGCTGGAACGTGGGCGGTTGAGAGAGAGCAGCCTCAAGCCTGGCTCGTTACGTCCATTGTGCGTCCATTGTATTCGACAAAGCGTTGAACGGTACGAAATATCTCGTTGGTGTGCACCATACGTGGGTGCGACTAGCTACTGGTGCTTTTAATTTTCACGCAAAGCAGCCTTCTTGCGGATGCGTAAGAAACGCTTCCCATCCACCCCAGTGCTCAACTTGGCAGGTGCGTCGTGTGGGTAAGCTTTCGAGACCGATGCCGGAATGCAGCATCTAGTCATGCCATTCAACATGAGAAACGAGGGTCCAAGAGAGACTCTGGCGAGTTGCCCAGATCAGTCCAGCTAGTGGCTAGTCGAAAATCCAGCCATACGTGGGACAATCTTGCTTTATTTTGCACACGTATTGGAGGTCAAGGCGCTTTCGTCCTTCCGTCAATAGGGGTTCCTTACGCAGCCGCAAGAAGACTGCTTTGCGTGAATTTCGAAAAGCACCAGTAGCTAGTCGCACCCACATGTGGTGCACACCAACGAGAGATTTCGTACCGTTCAACGCTTTGTCGAATACAATGAACGCACAATGGACGTAACGAGCCAGGCTTGAGGCTGCTCTCTCTCAACCGCCCACGTTCCAGCATTGACAGATATGTAGCGGCAGGCGCAGTAGAATTGAGGTGGTAGCGCTGACTAGACATCGCATCGGCCACTGCTACACTTCCTACAGCCATCATTTGGCCGGATCGGAACACCCTGTGCGCAACCACTGCAACGTTCCACTGAGCGTAAAACGCGTCTATCTCCCAACGACATCTGCGAACGCTTGGAATGCATAAACTCGCGATTTTTATCCCAAGACATCGCTCGATGATGCGCTAGGCGACAATGCAACTGTCAACATTGAACAAGTTCCAATCCAAAGGAGTTCTGATTTAATATTGTGTTCAATTTCCGCCAGTAACTGTGCTAAAATATCTTTAATTAGGTGTAGATAGGCGCTTTGGCCTAAGTGCAAAAATGTGTCACCAAAACCCACCACTTAAGCCCGTATGACTACCAAATAACCTTGCCTACACTTTTAGAAACCCTAAAAGAACTTAAATGTACTCTTTAAGTCACCCACTGCACTTTCCGATCCGTAAAATGACGAAGAACAATAACAATATCAGAAGTGTTTTACCGGACGATAACACCAATACGTTTACAATGGGAGACTTCAACGCCGAAACGGCGTTTGCAATGGTTTACAAATCACAACACCCGGTAGGATACATTTTCTATTTTTTTGAAAATTATTTTTGTATCATGTTAAAAACATACCAGGCCGATGTGGTCTAGTCAGCGCTACCACCTCAGTTCTAGTGCGCCTGCCGCTAAAATTACTAAAATTACTCCGCCAGATCTAAAATCTGAATTCGGCAAATGACGACGTGGTCTAATGTGAAAGCTTCTCTAATGTGAAAGCTTCTCAAGTCAATTTTCGAGCATGGAGTACAAGCTTGGCTATCTCAACTCAGAACCCCATTGACCAGGTGAACAAGCGGAACGCGCCCATTTGTGGGCATATAAATGGTTCTGAAGTCACGCTATCGATAGTAAATGTATTTTTTTCCTGAAAAATTGCCCAATTATCTGTCTTTTTGCATAATTGAATAAAGCTGGGCTATGTTGCATCCGTCATTATTGCAACTTTAAAAAATGGTTGCATTTTCCTAAATGTTTTTTAAAGGGACTTTCGGATGATATCGTAAAAACCGGCTTAAACAAGTCCTAAGGACCACTTACGATTTGTAATCGCCATCAAAGGCTTACCCAAGCAGCGCAAATAACAAACAAACAAAAATAGTTTATTTCATCTTTTATCAGAATAAAAAAAAACAGTTTACGATTTCTACTCACCACTACATATATGGATTATGGAAGCGTTTGTTCCAGTTAACTGCATTTGAACAACCGTCATCCGACGCTATGGCAATTGTTTGAGGCGGCAATGCACTTATACATTGTGGTTCCTGTTAATGCATGAAACGAATCTGGCGCATCTGGCGCACTTGATTGTTGCCATGGAAACGTGTGAAATAAACGCACTGACTCTTTGCTATTCGGTGTCTCCGGAATCGAAGGACCGGGCGAAAAACAGACATAAACAATGTAAACAATCCGATACCAAAAACCTCGGTCGGAAAAACTTCATCAAATGGTGGGAAATCAAAATCCCTTCGGAAGAATCAAAATCCCTTCGGAATTAATATTAATCTCTTTGGAATTAATATTTTCTTTGTCAATTATTGGGCTGAAATCAATAAGACATTAAATGTTTTCTGACATTACAAATTTCGAAAGAAAGCTGAAAGGGAACTGTTCACCTTGTTTTTTGTTTAATATGTACCGTACCACAAGTATCCGTCCTCGGCTCCCATCGCTGATTGGCTGATGTGTTGCCCTTATAAGGGACACGGAGCGAGATTTTCTTGACATATTGCTTGATAGTTGGCAGTAAGGGGCATTTTGAGTTTTAAAAAAAAACACGAATATGACTTTGGTTTGGACCATAGATGGATATCTGTGGAGAAAAAGCCAGTATCTCTTTGTGTGCCACATGACGTCATGCAACACCAGTGGGTGGACCTGACCTGACTAGCTGAGCCTGCCGCCTACTACAGTTTCTAGAAGTAGCCATCTCACCCCAGGCTCCTCCAGATCCGCAGGGACCATTTATGTGCGGAAAAGTCGTTCTGCCTCTTGCTGCTTTCAAACCATTTGCACTGTTACCAGTTGTTTGTTACAGTTCGGTACATACATAGTTGTTTGTTACAGTTCGGTACATACAATCAGTGTATGTATACAGTTATTATTATCATATGTGCTATTGAGCGCCGACTGACACCGGTCATCGTGATTTACTATCCGAAGAATATATATATATATATATATATATATATATATATATATATATATATATATATATATATATATATATATATATATATATATATATATATATATATATATATATATATATATATATATATATATATATATATATATATATATATATATATATATATATATATATATATATATATATATATATATATATATATATATATATATATATATATATATATATATATATATATATATATATATATATATATATATATATATATATATATATATATATATATATATATATATATATATATATATATATATATATATATATATATATATATATATATATATATATATATATATATATATATATATATATATATATATATATATATATATATATATATATATATATATATATATATATATATATATATATATATATATATATATATATATATATATATATATATATATATATATATATATATATATATATATATATATATATATATATATATATATATATATATATATATATATATATATATATATATATATATATATATATATATATATATATATATATATATATATATATATATATATATATATATATATATATATATATATATATATATATATATATATATATATATATATATATATATATATATATATTTATATATATATATATATATATATATATATATATATATATATATATATATATATATATATATATATATATGAAAAACTACTTTAATTTCAATATTTTTCATCATACCGAGATGTGCAACCAAGAATAGGGGTTACCTGAGGCCTGGCTCCACTCACGGTCTGGCTCCAATATTAAAATTTCGTTTTCCACGACCTAAAACTAACATTTTCACGCCGCTTCGCGGCGTCACATCGGTGGCCATCGTCATAAGAGCCATCGCCATCGTCTTCGGTTCGTTGTAACGGTGAATTGAGTGAATAGCATGTTTAGCTTGTTATTCTCTACAAGGCCCACCGCCTATGTTTCTGGGTTTTATCAGGCAAACCCGTAAAAATTTCGCGCCACTTCGCGGCGCTAAATAACAAGTACCTACTATAACGTGAAAATCCACATGAAAAATGCTACAAAGGCTTAAAACTACACCAATACAAAAATGGGGTATATTTTTTTCGTCATTCCAGCCGACCCCTCCACTCAAAAATTATCAGTGACGGACACAGCTGACAATTGACATAGTTTTGCTTATTGTAAGGAAATGTCGGAACAATACAAACTGCAAGTTGACATCTTTCCTTTTTCGATATCCCAAAGGGTCGAAAAGCGAAAAACACAAAAATATCCCAATAAAGACATCATTAGAAATAGTGAAGCTGCAAAAAAAGTGGCCCAAATACGGTAAGAAATTCGAAATTGGGGTAGGTAATGTCCGCTAAAAACGGTCCCCCCCCCAAAGAAAAGAAAAAAAGCGGCCGGCTGGATCCGCCATTGATGTGCAATGTGCAGTCCTTGCATAAGCGCGCGGCTGTGCGGGTGTATGTTTGTAGTTGTCAAAGCGGAATTTTTTCGATTGAAAACCAATACAAAATTGAATTGCCCGCTGCGTAACGTCTACATTTATACTCGATATTTCGTCTTGATTCGTCGATATCTATATATTCATGGTTCACCACTTCACCTCTTTTTATGTGAAAGAGGAACCGGAAAATTAAGCAAGTGAAATCAGGGGCGGATCCAGGGGGCAAGGGGCCACGGCCGCCCGAAAAGTCCTGAAGCGATGATTTGTCCCCCCCCAAAAAAAAACACGGTCGTCGGACGTGCATACCTACAGGGTTTTTTTGCGGGGGGAATACGCCACTGGATTTGCTTCCACCGTGAGTAGAAGTGATACACACTACTGGCCGTCACGAGACGTCGCGTGGCGGCTACCAGAGTCGAGGCTGCCGCCGCCGCCGCCGCCGCCGCCGCCGCATGACACGGCAACGGCCGGTCACCGCCGCGCAGACCCCACGGAAGAAGCAATAGATAACGAACTATTCAGCTTTATTAATTACTAGCTGACCCAAGTTAGCTGCTTAGTTGATCTCTTTAGTGGTTTATGTTTTATAAAAAGCACGAAACAGCAGTTCACGACTCTGCACCAGTATTTCTAACTAAAATACGCATTTATGTCACCCAAGTTCTCCGACCAAAAAATAAAAGCCAAGAAATTAATATAGATGACTACACGACATTGTCCTTCCAAGCAGAACGACACTAAAACACTCAAAACTGCATCACAGCAGCGTTAAGCGTTAACAAAGCATTGACGAGGCAAAGAATGGCATCGTCAAAAATCCCTTGCCCACTTACCTGCTCAGTACGTTTTACACTGGCGGCAGTCACACAGCGCTCTAAAACAAAGGCCTAATCCCAAATAACAACGGCTCAAAATATCACAGGGCTCAGGAAACCAAATAGCGGCACAGCACCCACACGCTGCCACGGCCGGGGAGCGAAAGGGCGCCGGAAGTCGGGCAGCTGCCCTCCCCGGCGCCGCAGGGGTCACCTAGGTCAGCCATCTCGCGGCCGCACGAGCAAGGTCAACTTACAGGCAAACGTAGATGGCGCTCAACAACACGCAATAAAATATGCAACGAAAACGGCGCTTACAGACTACAATATGCATACATCGTGAACAAATATAATTATCATACCAGGAATAACTTTGATATATAAAAAAACGCATGATGCACCTCAAGTCTAGTCGTACCGGCTGCCGGACTTTCCTATACCGTGGGTAATCAGTGGTTGGTCATTTTCACCGATACCCTAAACGCAGACGAGTTTCTGTTAGAATGCGTTTTATTTGCATCATTCGGCACGTTCAATATCAGGAGGTTACCTACCCAGAGGTGCAAAAACCTCCCAACTCGCAGACCTGGGTATGTGCCAGATACGATGAAAAAATTGTGGAAACGTGACAACTATCAGCCACACAGGCTCCATTACAAAATGCCACCTAATGAAAACCGTGACAATCTGGAATGTGGCAGTACGGCAGACGGGCACATCATTTATCTAACTTTGGCAGCAAATTAGTGTGTTTCTGTTCCCAAATGTGGAATAGCGCGTGACGTCATATATCCTTAATTTTCTCTATGTTGATTGGTCCTATGCACAAAGCAGATTGCGTACTCGTCATATCTGCGCCAGAGTTATAAGCATTCGGGGTGCTGCAATTTCCCGGCGGATTCTGTCACGCCGACGTCTTTTCCATTGAAATCGCCCATTGCTCGATCGCGAAGTCGGCGTGAAGGTGGCGGATTGTCACGCCGGAGCTGTGACAGTTGTCTAGTTATCCTGAGTGTGACAGAGAAGATGGAGCCCAGCAGCGATGGGAGAAATGCCCCAGGACCAGTGCGTGTGCCTCCATCAAGGGAGAAAATGCATTGCGGCTATCCAGGCTGTTCTTACAATGGCCAAAGACGCAGCTTCAAGCGACACAATGCCGTGATGCATCGTGGTCAAACAATCGTTTTTCAGAACAATGCTTTTGGCCATGGAGGGCGCTGGCGTGATTGGGTCGTGACGAATGTGGATGAGGTGGAGATGGACACTGATGGCCCCAACACTGACACAAGACCAGGATCATCTGAAGGTGAGATTTCATCTGGGTACATAAAAGTAATAATGATCTGTGGAACTTAATGTAGGGTAAACGGGATAGTTCAGCAATTCACCTCCCTAGTTAATGGTAGTATTGAGGTCCCTAATAGAAGAAGTGTATTATTATGACAGACAGAAAAGTGGGTAATAGTTCAGTAATTCACCTCCCTAGGTTAAGGTTCTTCTTGAGGTCCCTAATAGAAGGACAGTCAGCCGACAGTATTATTATGACAAACTGAAAAGTGTACCAGTAATACCAAAGCTATGACGTCACCAATAATAACTTAATCAAACCTATGCAAACCTTACAGCAATTACTGTTGCAGAGACCCACGTTTATAATGCTCCGCTCACATTCGCTCTGCGCTGCAGCCCTACAGGGGGGGGGGGGGGGGGGCTGTCACCTGTCACCCCCCAGACACCCCAGGCCATCTTATAGACAAAACCAAACCCTATGGCATAAAGAAGTAATCTGATGTATTTAGGCCTAGCCTATTAATAATAACAGCTTCGTTGGAAGAAATATGAAAATGTCGCTGTGATGTTGAAATGTCGCTGATAAATGTTTTTTGGGTGACATCATGGCTTTGGTATTACTGGTACACTTCTGTCTGTCATAATAATACTCTCTTCTTCTATTATGGACCTCAAGAACACCACAAACTGGGGAGGTGAATTACTGAACTATTACCAAAAAGTGTACCAGTAATACCAAAGCCATTACGTCACCAAAACGATACATATTTAAACCTGACCTAACCTTTACAGCAATTGTGGTCGCAGGGACCCACGTTTAGAACTCTTCGCTTGCTGCGCTGCAGAACCTACCGGGGGCTGTCACCCCCTGGACCCCCCAGATTATCTTGTAGTCAAAGATAACCCACTTTTCAGTCTGTCGTAATATTACTGTCAGCTGACTACTCTTCTTCTTTTAGGGACCTCAAGAATATCATAAACTGGGGAGGTGAATTACTGAACTATTACCGGGTAAACCACCCTTATTTCAGACTTCAGCTGTAAAATGAACAAATTCAGCTCACTTAATTGCTCATGACCTGATCAATTAAATGTTTTCATATTAGTCCCAAAACATTCCTGCAACACTTGTGAGTTAATTTTGTCATCAGTTTATGTTGTAGAAGCCTGATAAGGAACTGAAAAACTGAAATGCAGCATATTTTGCTTCTGGTCTAAATTATCTTTGGATTTTTTTTTTAATATTGCAGGGTCAGAAACCCTGTACCAAATCGAAATTGGGTCAACATTTATTCAAGCTTCTGTGAGAGTTGAGAAGCAGCTCGCTTTCTATCAGATCATATAATTAGACCTTGAAGTTAAAAGTGTCAGTTTTTTTCCCATTTCTGGACTAGACTATGGGTAGTTACACCCAATCCTGCACTACATTTCATTTCTTTATACTACCTATATCAATTTTAGCTGATCATCCACTTATCAGATGAGAGAACCCATGTTCACGCAACATTTCACACTTAATTAAACCATCATTTGTGGCATGTTGATACGGATTTGTGGCCATTCAGAAATAACAATAAAGTTAAGTATATCTAGCTTTCCAAAAACCTAAAACAGTGAGTTACAACAGTTTTGCATGCTTTCCTCAAGCACCCTCCCCTTCTGGATTATGTGATTATTATGTCGCACCATAAATATATGACTAGGGGCTGTAACCAATAACTTTGGGGTAAAAAAATGTCTAAGGGTGAAATTGTTAATTTCAGCATTTTTGTATACTGGCATTCAATCCCAAATAACAGACATGCAGCAGGGAAAATTGTGGTTCAAGGGTTTCTCAATGTTTGTGACTTGCTCCATTTGGTACTTTAAAGCATGTTCTCTCAGATAGTCTCAACATTTCTGGAATGTTGTTATGTATAATCCAAAAATAATCAGCAAAACATGATGTGCACTGGAACATGTTGCATGTGCAGGGCAGATGAAGAATGGCTGTGTCATATTGACAAACTATTTTCTTTAAATGGGCAAAGTCCAAAGATAAAGTTGAGTTTGTTCTGCACAAGTACAGAAAGCTTGTGTTGAATTTGAAATTTTGTGAAAAAAGGAGATTGTACTCATCATAGGTTCCCAAACTGCAAGTCATACTTCCAAAGTTGTACTGAAGTGATGTGAGGTGCTGTAAAATGCTGAAATATAAGTGAAAAGATGTTTGTTGTTAACTTATAGACACTTGCTCCATGATGTGAATATTGTTATTCAGATTGGCATTTTCCATGTTTTCCCATTTTATTTCCTGGAAGTGTTAGTTCACGCTTAAGTAACTAAAAAATCACATTGCGAATATGACTTGTGAAGCCACATGGTAACAAGGGTCACCCAGAGGGCTCATGGATTGGACATTTAAATATGTTGGGTGCACTGTTTTAACACGCGCAGTGGAGGGGGGGGGGGGCACTTTTGTGCCCCCTCCCCACATGTTTTTCGTGAATAGCTCGAAAACGAAGCGCAACAGAGCGGTGGTTTTTGCGAGACATTAATGCCAACTCAATAGCAGATCGTTTCACGCAACAAAAATCGAAATCGGTCGATAAATTTTTGAGTTATATGGATTTTCAGTCCAAGATGGCGGCCAGAATCGCGGTCGACAAATCGATATATTCGGAACCAACAGTCGGATCGGAATGATTCAAACGCCATTCGGTAGACAATGTCAATGTTCATCCCCGGAAACAACTTTAGACACATTGCTGGTGATCTGTGACGTCACAGAGGTCAAATTCCCAAAATTGTGATATTTGGCCAGATTTGACCTTCATGACCTCGTTGGACCTTGCAGATATTGACCGAAGGTCAAGAAAATTTCAGAAAATGTAGATCATCATAGCACCTACCAACCCTGTAAGTTTCATCATTCTAGCTCTCATACTTTCGGAGATCTTAGGGGGGGGCACTAAAATGCACCCCCCTCCACTGCGTGTTAGTGGCATACCCCTCTCCACTGCGCGTGTTAAACAATTTGAAGATTGAGAGCAGGTATATAAAAAAAAACGATGTCTGGGTATGTTGGTATGCTCATACTTTGCAACTCAAATGTATTAATGAAGCCAGGGGAGGTGGGCACTACATCATGTTGGCATGCAAGGAGGCTATGTTGTTACATAACTAATTAACACCATCACAATAAATAGGTACAATGGAAACGGGTTTATAATAATGGGTTTATAATAAATGGTCTTATTTGTTCCAGACACCAGCGCAATCAGCAACTCCAATGCTGCCCCGGTCAGTGGCACTTCGAGTACGTCTTCGGGTCCGGTGGATGAACCGGATCAGTCCGGTCCTAGCAGCGAGCAAGCATCATGCAAAGGCTGCTGCTCCGTCTGCGGTGCATCATGCAGGTCACAAGACTTCATGGCGGAAGCCCGCCGTTTCATGGATGAAACTCGCCAAACGCTCGCTAAGCTGGAGCAGGTGCGAAACGAGCTCACAAACACCACCAATCCCGTCCACCCTCAGCAGAATCAAGTGGGCAGAATCGTAAATCAAGTGGACAAGGTCATTGACGTGCTCTTCCGGTCCGGCAGAAGCGTAACCGCGCTTCAGACCGCGTCAGAGGGACATCTGATGTGGGATGAGACGGGCACGTTTTTGCACTGCTCCGTCTGCGTGCCTGATCCAAAGGACGTTACAAAGCATCATAGCGGTGTCTTCAGGTATGACAGCGCCCTTGGCTCGTCTTTCGACCCCAGTATGACAATGCCCAAACGTTTTACGAGCATGAGGGATAGTGTGAGTCTGTGGCTAGACACTTCAGGTCAGATGGGCATAAGGAGGCGAAGAAAGCTCTCATCGAAAAGGAAGAGTGTGACAAAGCGCGTGGAGAGGCCAGCAAGAGTGCGGCATCGCGCGTGCTTCGAACGGCATATCTTGTGCTTAAAAAGTCGTTGAGCCACCTCCTGTTCGAAGAACTGATAGTTCTGCAGCATCTGAATGATGCTGCAATGGGCAATATCAATCATTCTAGGATGATGATGGATACCGCTCGCTCCGCGTTCTGCGAGGCGACTCTGGCAAAAGTAAAGGAGCACGTTGAGGCTCAGCCATGCGTGGCTGTCCTTGCAGACAAGGTTACAATTGCCAGAAGGACAGTGGATGTGACCGCCGTGCTTACCCTCGTGCCAGATGCCGAGCCCGATAACCTCTTCCAGAGCTTCGTGGTGGATGCGCCCGTTGTAAAGAAGCATGACGGAGAAGCGCTTGCGAGCGACATCCGTGACTCACTGGCAAAGGTCGGTGTGACCAGCGCAGAGAAGGTCGCTGCCATTGCAGCTGACGGCCAATATCACCACAATGCCGTTCCACAAAAGTTGGTGCGCCTGCTGGAAAAAGAGAACTCCGCAACTGTTCCCGCAATATGGGACCCGGCCCATTTGATGAACTTGGCGGAGGGAGATGCGCGAAAGGACACCAGTGGCGAGTGGGTGCGGGACACGGTGGACGTAATAACGGCCGTGAACAAACGGTGTTTAGTCGGGAAGGGCTTGGAGGAGCTGATGATGTGTGGTGAGGAATCGGGCGAGCAAGCTCTTCGACCTAAGCTGTGGTCCGAAACCCGCTTTGCGCCTCACGCCGGACAGGTTTTCTCCGTGTTCCGGCGCAACCTGGGGTTTCTGTGCACCGCGCTGGAGAAGAAGATGGAAGTGGAAACTCGGCCCGCACAGCTCGCCGACCTGCGGAAGGAGCTCGTTCTGATGAAAGGTTAGTGTGTGCTCCAACAAATGTGCTGAAAGCAGGCACATTTTCGTTGAATGTTTGCGTCTTGAATGTTGCCAGTTATTTTGTCGTTGTTGTCCGTTAGTCGTCATTGTTTCGACAGATGAAAT